>VYZS01026699.1:0-14387 GCA_013400695.1 Neodrepanis coruscans | reverse complement strand
CTCCCTTACCCTTTGTCTTCAGGCTTGGAGTAAACATTAAATTCCAACAAATACATTGTTTCTCTTTTTCATTTTCCTGATTACAGCATCACAAACTTTAAGAAAACATCCATTGGAAGAAAAACTCACAGTAAAATTGATTGAAATTATAACATGGACTCCAATTTTCAATTCCTTCAAAGATCTTGTTCTAATAGGCTAAGAATATCCAAAAAGCTCTGTACTGATCTTACCTTTCCTCACGAATTTTTGACTGGTAAAAAGAGGAAGGCTTCAATTTGTAAATACCCGCAGCAGGAAATGTGCTAGAATGCATGGCATTCTCTCTTTCTCTTTGGCTGTAAATCCACTCTGGTCCTAAGGTCAAATATACTCCATTGAGTGATCAAACAGTCTGGGAAAGGAAATGCCCTTCTCCTGAGAAGGCTGCAGTGACTTTGCTGAGGATTTCAATAGTAACTCTACTGCTTTTCAGTTCCTTTTTTTGTGGGCATCTGGGGATAGAGCCAAGGCAACATACACAGGCTTGTCCTCTAGCCACCTCTACCTGTTTGAACCACTTCTCTTTGCTGACCTAGGAGGAGTAATTTGGAGGCCAACCAGGGCAGGACTCATCTGCAGTGACAGTCACAGTATAAAGCAGACAGATATGTAATGCCTTGCCATTGGTGGATTTTATTTTGTAATGGATGAGAGTTGGCTCCTTGGCTGTCAGTGTTTTTTTCATGACATTCTAGCTGCTTTTTTGCTCCTGTTTGGTCAGCTTGAGCTCTTAATGCTTGAGCAGCATTTCTCATTTATGGAACTGAAAGCTTTTCAAAGATGGAATGATCTTATGAACCATAGAATGATTTGGGTTGCAAGGGGCCTTTAAAAGTCATTCAGACCAACCCAGCATGAAGAACCCAGACACAACAGTAGGCACTTTAAGTGCTTGAAATTGTATCATTTTTAAGGCAGTGTTTCCTTTGGAGTGTTTTGTTGCTGCCGCTAGAATTCCTTCAAGATAGACTGGCTCAGTCCTTTTTATACTTTGATGAGATCTGCCCTGAGCTTTCTCTTCTCCAGGATAAACAGAATGAGCTCTCTTAGATTCTTCACCTGCAGGAGATGCTCCAGTCTCTTCATCTTCATGCGCAGATCTTTAGGATCTGCAGCCTGGATGCTGGTCGAAAAGCTTGGACATTCCTTTCCTGGTGCCTGGAAGAGGGAGACTGTGAGAGCACAAAAGAAACGGAACTTACATTAAGTGAAATCATCATACACTCCAAGAAATTCTCCTGTTTATGTTCCCAGCACTGTTGAGGCAGTGTTGTAATTTCCTACAGTGGGTTGTCCTTTGTGAGGCTTCAATCCATTGGGAATGCCTTGATTTCACTTCTAAAACTAGTTTAATTCAGACATCTCTGTTCAAGACCAAATTGCCACCCAACAAGAATATCTGGAACTTTTACCTGTGGTTTGTTGTGGTTGTTGTTTGTTCCTTTGTTTTAATTGTGTGGAGTTGCATTGACATCTTGAAGAATTTTGCATACATGGCTTCAAAGGCAATTTTTGGAGTTTAAGAGCATTATTTGTTTTTAATGGAAACCATTGAAGCCTCGACAAAACTTGCCTGTGGTTTACAACAGAGATACTTTGATTGCAGTGCAGTTACAGCAGATCTGCTCTGCAAGTTCCCTTTCAATAACTAACTAGAACAAATTAACATTACTGGGTAATTCACTACATAACTGTGTTGTTCATTGTCTTTTCTCCCTGTAATACTTTTACTAAATGCATTAATGTTACAAATTAACTCTGTTGTAATTACACCAGAATTAGGCACACAGTAATACAACCAGGAAATTAGTGGTAATGGGAAATAACAAAGACTGCTACTGCTCTACAGTTTTACTTGTAATTATGAAATAAATATGCTGTAGCTATGTAATTTGAAGAGATGTCAATACATTAATCCTTCTACCTCTGAAAGAACCTTTGGACACAGACACATGTATCTAATAGACATAAAATACATTAATTTACAAATTTTTAATGTGGCAGAAATAAGGCTCATTTTTTCCTCACTGAAGATACATCTTCAATATATCCCTGTTCACTCAAGAACCACCGCCTTATATATCCACTATTTCCATGCAAGAAATAATTTCTGTTTTTCATCTTAGACTAAACTTGCTAACAGCATTCAGTATCAAGTATGGCTATGCTATTTTTGGGACATTTGTTAAAATATTCTCTATATGACAATTATACAGGACTGTGGAAATGTGCTATTGGAGCTGATCTGATAAGTCCATTTAACTGTCTAAAACTCCTGTCACAGTGTGACTGGATTCATAGTGTAAGGAACAGTAGGATTGAAAATGACTCAATGAGGCCCAGCTGATAAAAGTAAAACTTAAGGATGTTATTTCTATTCTTGGCTTTGCTGGTGATCCTGGGTAGGTTCATTACTTTCACCTTTTCTAAAGCATACTGAAACCCGTTAGTGGATGTTGTTCTTTGGATTTTATCTCAGAAATCCCGGAAGTTATACTTGAAAGGATGATAATGCCCTATCCTGATTTCTTAGGTTTTGCAACAGCAGCAGGGTTAGTAGAAGAGGGAAACAGTAACTGGTTGTATACACCTCGTCAAAAATTTAAAAAATGCATATTGATGCAACATAAGATACAGCTGAGGAAATGTGAATCACTAGTTTGGCAAATCTAGGATAGGCTCGAATCACTTTGATGTAAAAGACTGACACATATTTGTTTTGCAAATTGTGCAAAACATTGCTGCTAGTCAATTGGGGAACTTGCTTAACTTGTAAATATAGTAACTGTTCCTGTTAGTAGTTGCTATTTTTATTTTTACTACTACGTGCACTTTTTAACCAACACTGAACAAAGACAGCTTTTACATAGATAAATTCATTATACATTCTTGTAAGATGACATGGAGATACACACGTTTCACTGATAGACTTATTTACCTATTTTTAGTTGTGCTTTAGTATATTGGTTATTATTTATTATCCTTTATTTCTGCAGAATCAAATTTGTGTCTTCCATATATTAACATTTTGTCTTACATTTTTGCTGTGAAGTAGAACATCTCTATTCTTCTAATAAAAATATAATCGCTGGATATGAAACTCTGGTGTAGGATAGGAGTTTAAAGGTTTCTTTTTTTTTTTTTTTTTTCAAGCCAAGCAATAAGGATCTTGGGCAAAAATTGCCCTGCAAGAAGGAGCTGAGGTGAGATCTGAATTTACTCAGAATTCAGCACACCTTTGAACAGAATATAAAGTTAATAATCCTCTTCTGCAAGTGTGAAATCTGTTGTTAATGAGCATGGAAACTGTCCAAAGATTTCCCACATAGTTCTGAGCCATAAAGTTCACTAGTTGCAAGGGCAGCCTAGCATGTCATAGGGGTGGATTATATGTTCTCAGAGTAAATGGCCAGATAAAATATGAGGAATTGCCATCCTTTAAAGATCTCTGAAAATATTGTCAGCTACTTAAAGTTGTTCATAGTTAATAAAGTATTTAGTTTCTCAGTATTATTTGCCCAGAACACTGCATGGTGTACATTATTTTTTTCTTTCTCTGTTTTTGTGCCAGACTCCAACTGAAACTACACCTTTAGCATTTTAGCCCAGTAAGTAATTCCTGTGCCCAGAGCTGTCATATAAAGTAATTCACAGCAGAAACTCAACTCATGTAGGCTACTTGCTACTCAGCATTTAGTGGTGAAATGCAGGTGGCTGGGGATTTTTCTACAACAGTTAATTCTGAACTCTGCTAGGCAAAAACTATGATAAATACATTTATTTTATGATACAGCTCAGAACATTGCAAATAATTCTTCTATTGCCATAGGATGGATACTGAAATGGGAATGTGCTGATAATATATGATTGGAAGACATTGAATGATGACACAGCTATGTTTTTTGCAATAAGGATTAATTGCAACAATTTCTGTATAAACTGGAGTAGTTACTGAAGAAATGATAAGCAGAAAAATGAGAGCTTGTTTAATGTTTCAAGGCTACCTCACCAGTATCATGTGACATGGGGAAAAAGACAAATGCAAAGGAGGAAAGTGCAGAAATGAAGGACAAAAGCACAATCTTTATGGCTGAAATCTAGAAAATAGTAATTATTTTGTGAAAGGCGCTGCTGGATTCATCTAGAATGCTGTGGACAATTCTGTTTGTCCATATTCAAGAACAATTTACTCAAACTACAACACAAACAATGGGTGTGAAGATTTAGGAAAGAGACATGAGTTTGGCAAAATGAAAGCTGAGAGGAGATGTTTATCTCTTAAAGGTGCATGAAGGCAGGTAAAGATAACTCAAGTAGAATGTCTATAAACCAAAACTCAATGTTAGCGCAAGAAGTGGGTGAAAAACCAGCCTTGATTCAAACTACATTTGGAGTTCAGTGAAAGTTTATATATTTCAGACGAATTCTGTTTTGAAATAACCTTGTTTGTATTGGGAGATGATGGGTGAATTAAACTTAGTACCTTTGTACCTGATGTATTTATGGGTGAAACTTTAGCAAGATGGTATGTGAGACATCAGAGAATGAGACAGAGTGGCTTGGGGTATTGTTTCAGCTCTAAGTCCTGCCTAAACAAGCTGTGTCAGTTAAATCTTAGCTTAGGCTCTTCTATCTGTCCTGACACGTGATCAGACAGCACAATATGGTTTGTTCACCTGCTTGATTTTTGTGCTTTGACAAATACGCTGTCTAGTAGCTTAGCATCCCAGACATTTTTGGTGGGTATTCGATTCTTAGAGTGACTGCTACAAATTCTGTAATACTACAATTGCCAAATGTATATGAATGCAATTTTGATAGATTTCCCAAGGTTAACCAGAAATGGTTTTAATGTTTGAGTCTGATGGTGCTAAGACTCATATTAATGACAAATGGCAGTAATTCAGTTCTTGCAAGCAATTTTCAAGCCTGTCACGATGCACAACACCCTAGCAGAAGATTTTTCAGCAGATGATGAGTTTACATTCCAAACCTTAGATTAAGCTTAATGTTTCAGATGTAGATTTGGGGAATAATAATGGAAGACAGGTGCAGCCTTGCATTGTGTGGAGCTTCTGCTTTTGGAGAATCTTGGAGTGGATGAAGACATGGATAAACACGATGAGGCTGACTGAGATCAAGTAAAAAAAGAGACCCTACACAGAAGCTGGAAGCAGGTATGGGCTTTACAGAAGGAATATAAAACATTTGCAATATAAGTGCACATAAAATATTTGCACATATAAGTGCATTGGAATGGACATTAAAACTCAGTGGTTGATGTAAAGGGCAAGACAGACTGCTGTAAAAACTGAGGGTGTGGAGAAGACTGAGACACACAAGGCTTGTTTGCTCACTAGTGACATCTGACAGCTATCCAGACTGATACAGAGCCTGTGGGGATGTGGCATAGCACCGTGGGGAGGAAGAAAATTTAGGGAATATAAGGCAGCATATAAGGCAGTACACTGGTAGTAGGTGGGCAGGTTTTGGTAAAGTGGAACTGCTGGGCATCCACTGTTGGGATCAGTCAGGGCAGTTTCTAGTCAGCTCCAACTGATCCACTGCAGGGCATGGCTGAGCCCCACAGCCATGATGGTGGTGCCTCAGCTGGGATAGAGGAGGGCAGAATGGTGAGGGGAAAAGTGTGAGAGATAGCTCTGAAGGGAGAGGAGGAAGGAAGTGGGTGTTGCATGGCCATAGAGAAGGTATTCGCTATGGCCTGTGGAAAATGAGGGGAGATAGATATTTCTTAAGAAACTGAAGCTCCCATGGAGACCTCACACTGGAACAAGGGAAATGTGTGAGGAGAAAGGAGCAGCAGAGAGAAACAGCTTTGTACTGGTGGTAACCAGTGTCCTGCAGTGTACACCTGCCTCTCCTCACATTGCTGAAGGGACTATGTAACCTGTGGGGATAATAGAAGGGAAGGTTTGGACTCTGGAGGGATGGAATGGAGCATGGGGAAAGGTGGAGGAAAGCTGTTTTTCCAAAGTGTGTGAGTATTTTCCCTGAGTGTGTGTAAAAACAAGGTTTGCTTTGAAAGTGTAAAAGGGAGTGTCTCTGCTCTACTGAATGGTGCAGCTCTTCCCATGCATGGAGTTCTTCAGTGCTGACTTTGTCCAGAATAAAATGCACTTGTCTCAAAACACGTGGATAGTCTTTTTGAATTCAGTGAGGCTCAACCTGCTCCAGCAAACCATACCATCATACACACAGAGCTGCAGAATGCAGCATCCCACACATCCTATAGAGTTTTCAAGATGTTCAGTGACTGAAAATAGAGCTATTAAAAAAATTATCAGACTTTTGAACAATCTGATATTTTGGGTGTAGAACAGGATGAGATGCCCAAATAAGATATTCATTTGTGGATCTGCTAGTATGTTTTCTTTACTCAGTCTTAAAACATATTTTCTCAGTCTTTGTGAGGTCCTAATTCACAGTTCTGCTGATGCCATATTTAACCGAGTTTGTTTTGAGCTTAGCAAAAAACTTACTGATTTTGGGCTAGGTTAAACAAGAAAAGATTTTTAAAACACAGTAACTAAGCTTTCTGCATAATATCTGTACTTTTGACCTTCTTGGGAAAATTATATATTCACATTCATTAGCTCTACTTTTTGTCACCTTGACAAACAGCAAATGTTTGTACTGGAAAATAGCTTTTTGCAGTCTTGAAAATTTTAATGGATGTGGTAAGGAGGGAACATCTCTTTTTTGACTTTTCTAATAAAGTTGTATTTGTTATCAGTGGGCTAAATGAAACTGCTGTTCTTTCTATCCCTTTTCAGTCCCCTACTCTTGGTAGTTCTACATATTGCTGTGGGGTTTTGTTGTTGTTGTTTTCCCTCAGTTGCAGACAGGAGGATTTAGAAAAAGAAAAGAAAAAAAAGCACTTGGAGTTTGGGAAAAAATGGTAGGGTGGAGAAATTTTAAAAAGGTTTTTAAAACTTTGAGTGAAACGATTTTGGAAAAAAAAATAAGTCTTGGGAAACCATGGATCTTTCTTATAAATAGCTGACTGTCATGGTTTTACCACAAATTTAGTGATTTTGGACAAGAGATTCTGAGAGAAGCCACAGACACCCCCAAAATGAAGAGAACACACAAATATCACAGTTTATTTTCGCGCACACACAAAACCCGACAAATAAAGTGCAACAAACAAATTAAGTTTCCCAGGGCCCGTGTTGGGATGAGGACGCTCTGGAAATAGTGCTGGTCTCTCTCTGGGCACCCCGGAGAGACGCCGGGGTAATTAGAGAAAGCACGTGGCCGGTCTGAGGACCCCCTTAGCAGCGCGAGCTTCCGCCCAGCTTTGACTGAAAGAGACACACTCAAGAAAAATTAGAAACCGTGCGCACCCCCCTCCCTCCCCTTCCCGATAGCCCAGGGAGGGATTTAGTGCTGATGAAAAAGATGTGGTCTTTGGGCCCCGGGCAGTAGCCAACGGTAATAGCCAGACAACTTGCCCCCGGGGGGAAAGAAAAAAAAAAACCACAAAGGAAAAAAAAACCAAACAACCCTGAAAAAAAAAAAGGCTCCTCCTGCAGGCAATACCTACCAGACCACCACAGCAGAATCACCAACCCGATCTCCACGTGGACGTATGTCCCGGTGACCACAAGAGGCAATGTTACCACTACCATNCTGAGTGGTGCCAGGCCGAGCTGCACTGCCGAACTCACGCTGGTGCTGCCGCCTCCACAGGACAAACACGGCTCCTCCCTGGAGCTTGGAGCGGGGCCATGGCCGCTCCCGGCCCGGGACTGGGACCATGCCTCCTGTGGCAGCTCTGGGCGGCACGTGCGCTACCCGCGCCGTGCCGCTGGGGAAAGAGGGGCCACTGAAAAACCACGACGTCACTGGCGCTGCCCCCAGCCCTCCGCCGCCGGCTCCAGGCGCGCTCTCTGTCACGGCACGGGGCTTCCCCCGGCCACCCGGCGCTACTCCCAAGAGGAGAGACGTGGCTCAGGCCGCCCTGGCCCGAGGCCCATGCCCTCTCCCCTGGACCCCCATTGTCCAGCGAGAGCTCGTCGGATGCTGCCCGCCGGAGCGCACCCGCCGAGCCGCACTGGGGGCGGGTCCCAGGAAGGGGAGAAACGATTTCCATTCTCTGAACCACGACACTGACCTACTTCTGACCAATGCTGACCTGCCTAACTCCAACTAAACTTCAGTGTGAGTTAGGGGGATTCAGTGCTCTGTGTAGAATTTCACATCACATTTCCCCTCTTGAGGAAGACAAACAAAACATTTTTTTATAAATGAATAAGCAAACAAGGTTGTGGTTGTTCTGGTCTGGCTCTGCGGAGGCAGATTGTTTTACCCTCCTGGAGCACAAAATGGTGTATTGAAATCTTTTGGTTTGATGGAATAGCTGAGTTAGTGCCTTACTTGGCTCTGGAGATTTTACCTAATTCCATTGCAACATTTTCCTAAAGATTAGGTCCTATTAATCTTTCTGAGTTTTATCATCTTAGAAATACTTTGTAAGTCAGTTTACTATTCTCTCTCTTTTTTTTTTTTTAGCCTGATTTCTGAGTTATCCAGTGTCTCTATTAAAGCTACAATCAAGTAGCAATTACTAAGCTTTCTTTTTTATACAGAGTTAGTTCCTGGTGTAAGTGAATGATAGTTAAAAAGATAGTAAACAACCTTCCCAACAACTTCCTTTCAGAATTCACAAATGTTCAGCTTTCATTTTCCTAAATTCAGTTTTTATTAGAATTTTCTTGGATGTTTATGCATGTCAACCCTTAGATTATCAAATTTCACCTTTTTTCCAAAGCAGCTCACTGGGAAATTAATTAAAAAATGCAAGTACTGCATCAGATTTTATTTCAAATATAATTTTTGAGTCTGTTTGCACTGCATTTGATTTCCCTCTTTGTCTTTGCTCTTCTTCTTTTTTATGAAAAGAAAAAGTAAAATTAGGAAATAGTTGATGAAGGAAAGACATGCAGTGTCTTCACAAGACTATAGTGTAAATGAAAGCAGAAGATGCTGATATTTCTATAAAGATTTACGTAATTTCCTGCTCATTAGCTGATGTTTCGAAGTTAATCAGTTTTAAAAATTGGCACAAGTTGCTGATCTGTAGGCTTGTTCTTTTAGTCAGAGCAATTAGCATACTATATTTTACATTTTATTTGTTATAGAATGTCAAAAAATCCAGAGGTTAAACATGACTACAGATTCTTTTTTTTTTTTTTTCTGCATTTTGTGAGCTTTTTGATTCTGATTTCTCCCCCTGTTTTTCAGCTCTTTCTTCCTCTCACTTCTACCTCTGCTATTTTAGGTTTTAATCAAACCCTTAATGTTACTTAAATGCAATTTGTATTTAATACATTTAGACTTCAGTTAAATACCTCTCAGTCATCTGAACTCAGTAATTTGGAGAAGTGCTGTAGTAGAGCTTCTGAGGCTGAAGGCTTAGAGAAAGCTCCAGGGCTCAACAGTTCTGAAATTGTGCTGCTCAGTGTGGAAAATGGCAGCTTGCTTTCCATGAGGAGAAATCTGCCTCTGTGGTTTGAATAATTATATGAGCTTTGTCTTAAAGCAATTGTGTTTCATGTAAGATAATACTTGAGAAAGGTCAGATCATTACTCTGACTCAATTGCTCATTTAAATGAGATACTTCCAAAAGACATTTGGAAGAAATTTGTGTCTGGGGAGGGAAAGTAGGGACTGAGAAACAATTTGTTCCTTTCCCAGATTTGATTTGCATTCTCATTCTTCTTGTATTAATAGTGCTTTCATCTATGGTCAGCTACTGCATATTTTGATGGGGAACTGTTCCAAAATTTGTGAAACAAAATTATAGATCACTGACTTAGAAAGTCCAGTATGTGGTAAGAATTTGTGCCATGTATTTGGATAAACTATTTTTGCCAGAAACTCAGCCTCAGTACTTTCTGAGGGTGTCAGATGCTCTGTATTGATGCAAGTGCACCTCGTAGCAAAGGTGAAGTACCAATGGTCAGTTATTCCACATTTACCACCACCACCATCAAACACCTGGGCATGGCACTTCACTTTGTCTGACCTTGCAGCACTTTTTGAGTGTACTCTTGCCTCAGAGCCCCAGTCAGATTTGCTTGGATTTGCAGCCTTTGGATAACAAATTTGTCAGGGGAAAAAAAGAAAATGGACACAAAAGAAGAGAGATGGAGTATAAGAGCTCGACTGAGTGTAAAATAGAAGGTGCAGTGAAGAAAGACTACCTGCTAATTATTACAAGTTTAGCTCTTGGTTGCTAGAGCTGCCTAAAGAGTAAGAACATTTTTGTTATGACTCCTTAATTTCTCTCCCTAACCTTTCCTGCCAACACGGACATTTTTCCACACTTAGACTGAGTATTTTAGGACAATTTCAGCAAAAAAAAAGGCTCAGCCATTTCAGCATGCCAGCATTTATACAACCCTTTAGTTGCCAAATTCTGATGAACATATGGGGTAAAACAGGGATGCAACATTTGAGATGTAGGTTGGGTTTATGGGAAAGATGTGCCTTTTTCTTCTTTCTCAAAAACTGCTAGCCCAGTTTGGGGAAATGTCTTTGGAAATATATTAGTTTGCACATATTCTGTATTGACTAGTGTATAGATGGTGGGTAAATGCATTAGAATCCACATGCAGGAGATCTTTGTACCGTGCATGGTGGATCTGAAAATTTCCTAGAGCTACTTATTTCCAAAGCTGTGGTATGACTGAACAGAGAAATACAAAGCAAGGAGATTTCTTTTTTCTTCCTTTTTTTCTTTCCTTTTTTTCTGTTTGATAGGAATGCAAAAAATTTAGCCATGGTACAGACATAAGGACAATTATTAGGAGAGGTTAGAACAAGAACCTGCAATATATAGGAAAGAAGAGCAGCAGCCAGTTTGTGCAGGTTTGTTTGAAAAAGTGTGGGAATTAGGTAAAGAAGCTGAAGACAAATTTGTAGTGCTGGATGAGTAGAAGGCTGGAGGACCCTGTAATGACACAGAGAAACTGAATTTGAACTTAAGTTGGAGGACAGTGGAAAGGGCTGTGAGTGGGAGGGAGTTTAAAGCCTTTGGGGAGAAGTTGAGAATTGAAGTCAGTTTTTTAAGAAGTACTAGGATTCAGATCCCAAAATGGAAAATGGGTGATGAGACTGAGGATAAAAAATGGGACTTGATGGGTGGAGAGAAAACAGGCAAATTCAAGTACAGAAAATTTGGGGACGGGGAGCAAGTGCGGTAGGTGCTGTGTGCATGGGAATATGGGCTATCCACAGGTTGGGAAGCTGAGGGGAGAAATAGAAGTTAGGGAGGACAACAAGTTGCCTCTGTGCAAACTCTCCAAATGGATTTGCTGGACTTGTTGATGGAACTGTGAAAAGTGGTTCTATACTTCGTTAACTGTGGGAGAGATTTTCCCTTCCTTCTGCCATGTAATTTGTCCTCAGCCTTGCAGCAGTTAGCTTGGATTTTTGAGATGTAGACAAAATACGTAAAAGAGTGTTGTCAGTGTTTTGGTGTGCTGGATAATATCCTGGTCCAGCCAGATGAGTATTATAAGTGTTGTTTCCTAATTATGTGCACTAAAAAGGTCTTATATTGCTATTTCCCCAGTGCAGAAATAGAGGTAGCAAAGCAACTGATCTAGTGAGGGGTTATTAAATTTAAAGATATATTATCAATGAAGTTGGTTGTCACAATTCTGTGAAAAATACAATGCCATTCCTTTCTTCCCCAGAGCTGGATTTAGTTTTTATTACATATTTTCATGGGACTCAACAAATGAGAGCAAATCTAGGAAGCCAGCTATATCTGCCTTGCTTCTTGTTTTTTGATGGAACAGATGTAATGACCTTTAACTAGACTGCAGTTAAAATTGAAAATGTGCTCAAAACACTTTTAAATGTTCTGTCCTGTTTTCTGAAAAAGAAAGAAAACCTATTGAAAGTAGGGATTTCAAGGGTTAGTCAAACTCATCAATCTTTGTCTACATAGCACTGTCTGTGAAGTTTTCTTAAGTTATTCTCAGTAGCAAAGAGGTATAACTCCTGTGTGGACTTGCTGTTATCTCCAGTTTTGAAAGAAGCAGCTTGATTTCCCACAATTGTAATTTAAAGCCAGGTGGGAAATTCTTCCCATTGCTCTTTATTCCTCTTTGAAACTTACTCCAAATTGCAACAATTTTACATCATTTAAATAAAAAAATCTTCTTGTGAAGACTTCATTTACAGTCTATGTGCCCTTTAAGAATATTTATGAGGCTCTTCCCATGTAGGTGCACATGTAACTCCTATTAACTTTATGGGCTTTTAGGTGTGTGCATGAAGGAATGAATATAGAGTTACTGTCTTTGGAGGAAAGAGGACCAGTCCTTTATTCAGCTGAGATTTCATTAGAATTCAGATACCTTTTTATAAGAAGAGGTGGGGGAAACTGTGTTTCATTAAGTGCCTGGGGCAAAGCAAGTGCTTAATCTGGCCAGTGCAATTTCTTTTCTTGATGGTGAAGTTCAAAATTGGAGTTGTGTTCTTACTACCGGTGCATTGAATATGTCTTTTATTTTCTGGTTAACGGGGGAAAAATCCTATTTCATTCTTGGCTTTTTTTTTTTGTCTGCTAAAGTCATTATAAAATGTAAATGAATACATTGTAAGCCAAATCTGAATTACAAATATTCTGTCTGGAGTTTCGTGTGAGTACTGTGCAAATTGTGTTCATCTTTAACAGCTGTGGGCACGGATAGGATTTTGTAATAAGGCATGTGCTAAAGTCTCCTTTTTTTTTTTTTTTTTAAATTGAAAAGCTTCCACATTTCAAAATTGGAAAAGTTGTGTGTGTGTATATATATATATAGTTGATAGAATCTTTTATAATAACTTAAAATACCTAATTGCTGTTATATCCAATGTAGTCCTGCAGACTCTGTGAGGGGAAAAATGCCTTCTAGATCCCTTACCAATGAACTTCTAGTTTAATTACAAGTTTACAGTCAAATTAACTTTCTTTGTATGTGTGAGTTTCTAAATTTTTGACAAGGATGGCTGGGTTTTTCAGGTGTTGCATAATTTAAGAGTTATTTTTCATCTTAACACAGTGCAAAACATAAACATTGATTTAGCAACGATTTCAGGACTATGTAGGTCATATTATGTGTGTGTATGTTTTTTCCCTTTGTTTTGTTTTTTTGTTTTCCCTGTGGATTTCACATAATTACAGATGTGATAGAAAAAGCAGATTTAGTGTGTCTGCCATTTTGCCTCCTGGCATAATTGTGTTTACATCTTTTACAAAAGTTAAAAGTTATGTTTAATGGGAAATACGAAAAACAGAAACAAAAAAGCCCCTGAGACCTATACTTTGAGAAGTAATACTGCCTTTCAGAAACTTCTGAAAATGAAGTAAAATCTGGCACTTTTATAAGGCAGGGATGCAGATCAATAATTAAAAAAGGAGTTGTTCACCCCCAAACAGTAAAATAAGTAGAAATTAAACAGTTAGGCCATGAATTCTTCCAGTCTTTTTTTTTTTTTTTTTTTTTCCCTTGGAAAACATTGTAAAAAAATGACCTTGGCAATTGATTGAAGTGCTGTATTGTTCAGCTTCAACACATTTTGACACCTTTTTCAGATCAATTAAAGTGTGCCAGTGTGGAAGAAATAAAAATAGAGATGTCATTTTATATCATTAGTTTAGAATAAAAAGAATTGTGAGTGAGGAAAAGGATGAAAGAGAAATTAGCTGTTTGAACACATTCAGAATAACTTTTATGTATATATGAAGTTGTATGATACTACTCCATGAAGCAGAAATTAAAGAACACCTGAGTAGAAAGAATTTCCAAGCTAGAGGAGGAGGAGCAGAATGATGAGATAATATGTGCACAATCCAAGCCATCAGCCAGAGAGGATTGTGAACTTGGTTTAGAAATGAGTTGAAAAACAAAACCTTAAAAGCAAGGAGTGAAGTAAATGGAAAAGCTATTGACATTTCTGGAAGAAAAATATTGCTGGGACAGAATTGCTGTCTCTGAAGATGAAATCCCTGAATCTTCATGTGCACTTAATTATATAATCAACTGTGAGCTTCTCAATGGCTTTGAGGAGGATGAAGATCTAGTGACTGTAAGCAGTCACTGTCAAAAATGGATATACATGTTGAAAGGCTTAGTGATTTCTGTGGGAACAACTGATAATGATATAGGATGGATTTTTATTAAGTTTCTTCTGTTAAAATTTTTCCAGAGTATGAAATTGATAGAAATATTTCTGTGCTGTTTTTATATTTCTTAATTAACAAAGACCTTTTTAAATAGTAGATGAATGTGAAGCTTTCTGATACTGTTGTAGGTTGGAAAGG
>VYZS01026687.1:12952-23756 GCA_013400695.1 Neodrepanis coruscans | reverse complement strand
GATTATTCTCATGCCTGAAAATTCTCGCATCATGGAAGTGAAATAACATTATGTAACCCCCATCCAAAATTTATTAAAAAAAAAAAAAAAAGCAGGGGAACAGGCATAGAGATCTATGCTGGCACATCAACTACACATGAGACTGAAGCTCAACTCACTCATCTGATCTGCCTGACCTAGTGTATTACATACATCAAAGTTGGGGCATGTGGGATAAGACATGATTAAAAATTATATTAAAGAACTTGACAACTGTGAACAGGATATAAATTTCAGGGTTCAGATGACTCTCAGAACAAAGACCTTGTTTTTANGTAATCATGGTTCTCTTGCTCCATCTGCAATAACTCAGGAATTCCTCTTTCTGCTGCTTCTTTGTGGGAAGATTATACCTACTTTTTCCTAAGGAAACATTTTACGGGAATCATAACCTTAAGCAGAAAGGGTAATCATATTAGAAAGTATAACCTTACAAGAAACACAAGTCTGTACCCAAAATACAGAGAGTTTGGTATTTTACCATCTCAAATTTATTCCATCAATTGTCTTCCTTGACCCACCATCATTGCTATAGGATATTAACTTGTCATTTTCTTCTTCATCCATCTTGCCTATTATTGCAGGCCTATTGGCATTCTCTTTATCTCCAAGTAAGGAGACATTACCTCTGCTGAGAAGATGCTATTCTAAAGCATGTAGACTACCTACTTTTTGTTTCAGATTATATGTTTTGTAATGTTGAAGATAATAGAATAGAAAGTAGCCTTTATGTGTTTTCTCATCTGGAACCAGAGAAAAAATACCAATATTATTCACCTGTTATTCAGCTGTGATAACACATACAAAGATCAGACCAGACTGCCACAATGATAGTGGTGTGACTGATCCACTAGTTGAAGGAGGAGAAACCCAGCAGACAAGCAATGAACATAATCAGCAGATTAGCAGTAAGCAAGTAGACACTGGAAAGAGTCATGCATGTGAAGCTACTTGTGACTGAGAAACCAGAGGCATTGAAAGGTGCTCGCTATTTTTTGTGGGAGCCTAGAAGAAGCTTTGTCCCATAGATGCAAGTTACGGGTCCTGGCTGCATGTGCCCATGACACGCTGGAATCTTGCAGGACAAGAAGCTGGGAGACGACAAGCCCTGTTTGCTGCACAGTCACTAACAGTTTACCTATCAGGTTCACGAACCTTTATCACTTTTTGATATATTGAGCTGAGGTTGTTGAACTACCTATTTGATGAACTAGTCTATCAGCCTCTGATATAGACTTGAAGATCTTAAGATTATGGAAAACCAAACAAGAAGTCCATAGAATAATGCTTTGGAATGGAGTTCAGAGTTTCAGCTGTGGTACCTGCTGTGACAAGAGATACTGCAGCTGCAAGAACTCTATTTGCAAGCAATTGCTGCGTACATTTACAGAGCAGAAGTGGAAGGGAAGGAAGTGTTTGTACTAGCATTGATAGCTACAGCTGGTGCACCCTGGTTTCCTTTCACAATGTTACATCTTTCTGAAGTACAGAAGTATTTTCGCATTTTTCTAATCTATTTGTAGTCATGCACTTTCAAATCCCTGATGAATCTTCATTTTGATCACAGATAAAGGCAGCAAAAAGGACTGGGTTGTGAAAGACACTGTATTCCTTAAAACAGGTACATAAAACCTTTTGTGTTATCTGTGACCCTGTTTGAAAGAATTATCCATTAGCTAGGAATAAAAATATTCTACTTTCAAAGTTTTCATCCTCTCCTGTATTCCTTTTGCTATGATCATCTGAATGACAGAATCCTGTTTTTGATCCAAAACGGGTAATTCAATAAGTCATTCCTATTAAAGTAAGTGGAACTACAACAGCAGATTTAGAATAACAATGACAAATACATACAATTTCTGGTCTTTGATTGCCAAAGACATTCAAATCTACCTCTTCTTACATAGGAAGAAGTTTTTGTCTTCTGATATGTAAACAGTTAAACTTCAGTACTGTCCGGACTCCAAAAACTTTATGACTTCAAAAGTGACTTACTAATTAATACAACTATAAATTAAGCAGAAGTCTTATGATCTAATTAATTCTTGGACAGGTATTAGTTTCCCTTGGCCATTGGGGGTCTATTCATGTTTGAACACAATGTCAGAAGACTGAAACTCTGCTACTGCTTAAACTCCGCTACTGCTTAAACTCCTTATGAACATTCAATGCAAACTTAGAAACACTAGGTTTTAGTTCATGAAGAAGGAAAATCAATATAATTGCATATGTTGTAAAAAAAGACTTACTGGAGAGGTACTATACTACATACCTTTCCTCATGAGGATACAGCCCTAACAATAGTTCTCATTTCAGTGACATGGTACACATGGTAGACATTAAGACAGAAAAAGTTAAGATACTTCTACCCGTATTCAAATACACACTATATAGATAGGTCTGCCTAGAGATCTCAGGGGAGTAGTTATTTGGCAGTGATGTGACATGCCATTGCAGATTCCCCAATCTCACACTCTAGACAGATGTTGTTCCAGAGCAGAGTCTGCAGAAAGGTCTGTCCCCTTGCTTGAGGTCACTCCTTTAACCATAGCTTACAAAAATTGAGGCTAAGTAGGAAAAAATAAGCAAAACTCTTCCTGGTTTATTGAAAATCCCTTAAACTCCAAAAAACTTACAGAAATAGTCACTTTTATGCATTATTTTTAGTTGCAAAGCACAAAACTGAGTCTGAATACCCTCCATGGTGCTTGTTTATGTGGGTTGTTTTGGTTTAGTTTCTTGTGCATGTGGTAGGTTTCTTTTGGTTTGAGTTTTTTTGTGGTTTTTTTTTTTCCAATTTTCCCTGCATGCATGTAGGAACTTACACATTGTAATCATTAATTCAGCATGGGTTTGTATGTAAGTGAACTAACTTTGTGCAACTACAAAGATTTGGCCATGTAAAGAAAGGACATTTTTGCAGCTATGATTAAAAAAAACCATGCACAAATGTGTATATCCATGTAAGAGAGACAAAATGTCTTCCAGGCCTAAATTGCATATTTTTTTAACTTTCAGTAGAGCACCAAAAGGGAACAAAAGAATTTTCTCTTTCAAAATGCCACAGAAACTATTTAACGCACAGAAAACTTTTTTGAGAATAAAGAATATCCTCTCCTCAAAAGTGACACTGAAATTAACAGAATAAACAGCTTTTTGATCTCATCATTTTAGATAAAAGAAGGAAAGCAGCATCTTCCTTTGATCTGAATTTAGCATTGCAGTCCCCTCTTATTTCATCTCAAGAGTCAGATGATTAATACCAAATCTGAAATCTAGATAGGAAAAGCGGTCAAACTCCCCCTCCCCACCAAATACCCTAAAGGACTGATACACTGAAATAAATTTCCTTTGCTGTTAACTTTGAGGTGCTGCAATGCAGAAATTCTTCGTGTGACAGGATAATGAAAAAATTATATGACACCCACTATCATACTTTTTACTACTACAGATAAAAAACACTCCTTTCTTTTTCCCCTAGGACTGCCTGAGATACAAGGTGCCTGTCATTAATTTGATGCCACTATTCCCATCTTTCTCTTAGCCTCATCTCCCTTCTGAAGTTACTGTAGCACCATAAACTATATGTCGCCTTTAATAGCCACCTCCAGATAAAGAAATGGGTTTATTACTATTTGCTACAGATTAAGAAAGGAAGAAAAAAATTTGAAAGATTCTGATTTGGACATTTTTGTTCTGCACTTAAATTTATTCACCATTAACTTAGTCTTTCCTAATTTTCCCATATAACGCCCATAAGTTTTTTCCTAACTTTCAAAGCCAACTTTAATTAGATTCATTTGGCAAGTGAGTTTCAGAAAATAAGTCAAACTCCTGGGACCAGTTAGGGAGATATGATATAAATGTGAAACCCAAACCCAATCAGATCCCATCTTTCCCTCCCACCTCTCACTTGTTTTTTTAAGGTGAGCTAAAACAACTACTAATCACCACCAAGAAAAAGTTCCCACTATTTTCTTTACTCAAGGTATCTCTAGATAAGACTTGAGACACCTCATATTTGGATAATGAGATGATTGCTCTCAGCTGTCCAAGAGCAGAATTATACACATGTTAGACGCAGTTACTGAGATTCAGGGCTTGCTGTATTCACATGAACTGATACCAATTAAGGGTGGGAGAAAAAGGGTTCTGAACTGCAGTGACTGAGATTTCCCCCAGGTCTCTCCTGAGAGAAGGAACAAAGATCATCTCAAAACCTCTGGTAGCTGGAGACAATGGATACAGCATTTTGCACATCTACAGACTAATCACTCACAGGCATCATGGCCTTCAAACCCAGCACTGAATGGCACATAAATTCAAAGTTGCAGTACTCTTAGTGGACAGTAGGAGTACAGTGAACTCTTCCAGCTCCCTGGCACGATCAAGTAGACAGGCTTAAAATTATACTATTCTCCAGCATCCAATGTTCTGTTTGGGAGACATCTGAATGACATTCAATGGTTAAAAAGAATCTTTGGGTCAGGTATAATATTTCATTTTAAATACTCAGAATCACTAATAAATGAATTCACAGAGTACTTCTTATTCGTTTTTTGATTCAATTGATTTATATACATATTATGTAAAAAACAGTTGTTACTGATTATTTCTTTGAGAAGAACATGAACTGTGACATCAACCAACTTCTGAATAATGCTGTGAAACACCAGGCAATCACATTTAAAACAGAGTTCATTCTGAATGTACTTTTTCTTCTATTTAAACTACTGCTATTTAATTAATTTACAACTCTCTTGAAAATGAAGAAAGTGATTACAAGGTCTTATCTCTGACCTCATTATACCAAACATTTTTTGCGATGAAGAACTTCACACTTTGCTGGTTATTAAGATAGATTTGTTAGTATGGGAACATTAACATATACCAACAGAAAGGCTATCGCTGTAACACAAATATTAACCAAAAAAAAAAAAAAAAAGATATATTTTATAGCTGTTACAGTTCAAGGGAATGGAACCAAGTACAATCACCACTGTCACCTGTGCCATTATGTTTCCAAAAGAAAATGGAAAAAGTAACACCATAAGATAGTCCCTTTCAGGCTTTTTTAGAATTGTACCAACATTGAACCATTACCTACTTTTTCTTTTGTTTCCTCTAAGGGTATTGTATTTCATCATCACAATTTATGGTGCATTTGCAACAAGAAAACCATATCTTGGAGGTGACTAAAGACATCTGGTTGTGCTTTCAAGCTGTATAGATATCATGTTTACTATCAGATACAGTTTCCAGGGAAAAACAAACAACCAACAAGGCAGAGGTAACTTACCAGCCCCAGCGGGTCCCTCTCTGTTGCCAACAATGCTGTCCCTTTCTCCTGCTGGGCTGCAGTTCTTGGAGGTACAGGTGCTTCAACTACCTGGGCAGGGACCCAGGCCAGCCTGGCAGTTCCCTCTAAAACTGTTGTTTCCCTTCAGGCTGCCATTTTGCTGCCTTTTTCACACCTTAAAATAGACGTTTTTTCCCCCCTAAATGTCAGCCCCCCTTTTCTCCCCACGTGCCTCACAGCCCCTCACTCCATGAGGTGTGCTGGTTTGCAGCAGCCCAGCCAATGCACTTGTTCCTCTGGGATGGCCTCAGCGCAGGAGGGGGCTCTACATCTCCTTGCTGCTCCAGGGGCTCCCCACAAATCTCACAGAAAAGTTACTCACCTCCTGTTTGTTGATGCTTTAATGCTCTCCCTCACAAAACTGTCCTGGCCACACTGACAGCCCAGATGATGGGCTGGCCCCAGGCATGTCTAACCCCCCATAACAGGACCTGCCTGCTCTCCTGCCCCAAAACAGAAGGGTCCTGCACCCCCAACACTGCTTATTATCTGAGCACACACCTGAGTGGGTAACTCAGCCACAGAGATAACACAGCCCAGCCCACATAAACCCAAAAGCAGAATTCCCACAGACACTTGCACCCAAGTGCACCAAGCACTCACCCTCCTGAAACAACAACTCAGCCCCTTCTGGCCCCTTCCAGCACCTTCTCCCCACTCAGCCTCAGCTGTGCTGGAAGCAGGCTCAGCCTCCCGGCAGACCCAGGCAAGCAGCTCCCAGGGACCTCCATCCCAGGTGCAGCTGGAGGCCCCTTCCTGACCTAAATGATAAGGGCCCAGGAGGAGGAAGTTAATGTAATCATCAAAGATGTTTCCACAGGCTGTAATTCTTTCATCTAGCCAGTCACAGTGTGAGTGCTGACGGAGGTTGTTTCTGCAGATTAGAAAGATTTTACTCCATTTTGGTAGTAGGGCTTCAGAGCTCCCTGACCTACACAGAGTGGATGTTTGTGCCGTTGATATCTGGTCCACTTATTGCTGGAGAAGAAACAGTTGGAGAAAAGGACTAGAAACTACATCATGCACTACTTGTGTTTGCCTGAAGACATCTGCTGTCCTTCCCTGGCAGGCCTCTCTGCACCTCACAAATCTGATTTCAAGTGTCTGACAGAGGTGGAAACCTAAAAAAGTATGGAGTTCCTACAAGCAACACCAGAATTGGAGCATTTTTTACCTTTTGACATGCACCAACATGTTTATAACCTGATCCAGCTATTGCATGTTGAGTGACAGCTCCTTGGACATGCAGGGGAAAAAGACAGAGCATTGTCACTATCATGGTGGAAGGACTTAGAGACAAAGCCCCTGTCTCTGACTCAAACCAGAGTAAATAACAAGGGAAATAACTTTTCACTTATTCAGAATTAAAAAAAAATCTTTATCATCTTGAAAATAGAGTCATAGGGAATTGGTGTGTTTGCACAGAAAGATGTAATGGAAGGACGATGCCATACGGCGTGGAAGTGAGGATTGTGATGTCTCCCTGGATGCTTAGCAGGCTTTCTGGAAAGAAATTCAAAATGTCTGTGAGACAGACACTCTGTCAAGTCTGTTTTAACAGGGAGAGGGCCAAAACCTACTGTTCATTTACAGGGTGCCCTTGGCGAAAAATATTTGCCTTCAAGATTTAGAGTAAGTACCGGGACTCTGGTCAGCAGGGCCTGAATACTTTGCTGACTCATACTATATATAATGAAAGCTTAATAAAATAGAATATATCTAGTTCAGGAAGTCTCTTGATACTGTGCTGTAATTTAGTCCACCAACAGCCTTTATTTAAAGTTGGATTCCATGAGCCTGTTATAATGAGCTAAAAAGTGCACAGATAAGCAGTTATTTCTGAAAATGTGGCTCCCTATCGATGTATATTTTGCACAGCCTGTATATCTTAATTGAATTGAAATGTGCATAGGACCCTAGGGTTTTTTAGGTCTAGTGAGGCATTAAATACTCCAAAAGCACAATAAAAATGAAAAAACCCTCTACTTCTCTAAACTATTGAACCTTATTGCTTTAGCTCTGGGCACAGCACTCCTGCTACCTAGGAAAAACATACAAAAGCATTGCTTACAGCCCTTCATCATCTATACCTATAACCTTCATACCTGTAATATTACCTCCTGCCCTCTTGATGCATCTGTCTTTCTAAGTGTTCCTATGTCTTCTTCGTGTTGTCTTACATGTGCTCATACTTTTATTTTTGTTTTTTTCTTTTTGAAGCTTGTCATTCCAGGAGTGCTCCTGCACTGATTGGAAAAAAGCATAGATTTGGCCAGAGTAACATCTGTATTCAGATGGGGTTCTATTTGGCTTGTTTCTAAGGCAGTCATTCTCCATTGGATTTGAATTAAGATCACATAGACAGGTTCTGTAGACTTTCTGAATAATTTGTGTCATGTACATGATTGCATGTATCAACATGAAAACCAACAGTATCTGCCCTGTGTATTAAACACACAACAAATTGAAACTGATCTGGAAGAATGATCTAGCTCAAAGTAAATAGAAGGAGTACATCTCCTTTTCCAAAGTGAATCTTTTAAAAGCTTAAGGGCTGTTAATTTTAAAAGCTGTTCTTGTTCATTATTGTGCTTCCTGCTGACCATATGCCAGAGCAATCCTGAATGCTCTAAGCAAGTCACTGATCAACCTATTTTTGAATGAAGTTTGAAGACTCCAGTGGGTTAGGCACTTAGAAGAAAGATCTGAAGTCTTGGATGCTTACCCAAATGGGCCTGAGTCTCTGAGTATTTTATTTTGGCAATCACTCATGGATAATATTACTTACATTGTCACAGAGGGAGTATTATTGACCACATTCCACTACTATGACTGTTACAGTGCCTATCAAAAACAAGCAGCTTGATAACATTCAGACTCCAGCTGTACAAACGTTCTCTTTTTGGGGCTCATTATCTTGCTCCTGCTGGCAACTTTTCAGCCAGAAAAAAAAGCACTGGTGTTTTCATTCGTTACAAATCAAAATTTATAAAAAAACTTTTCATAAACTTGAGTCCCAGTTAACTACAATTGATACACAGTTAGGATGTATTATTTTTATTCTCTATTTTGATATCCAAAACAAAGATCATTGGTAGTAGGTGAAAATGTTCAGACTATGGAATAGGCTTGAAATCAAAGACTGAAAGTCTTCATTAAGACAGGAGTTGCTGTCCACTAATGAAATTCTGTTAATTCAAGTGCCAAGCAGAATACTTTGGTGGATTGTAATATAGAACTAAAAGAAAAGAAAGTTTACAATGTTATGCATTGCTGAATTCATTTCATCTATAAGGAAAAGAATATTGATTTAATTTGTCTCATTCAGTTGGTAGTATGACTGAAGAATAATTCACATTCAGCAACACCAGCTGCACAGAAGATGGTACTGTAGCAGAGGATGGCAAGAAAAAGTAATTCAAGAGTGATAAATATAATTTCATCATAAGACATCAAAACTTTGTGTCTTTAAGAGAAGATAGAATGGCATCTGTGGATTCTACTGCTCCTTAGGGCTATGATAACCTTTGTAATGTCTGTGGGTTTTAAGCTATGGTTAATTTTTTCTGTGCTTATACACAACTAGAACACACAAACAAAAGCAGTGATAATGTGGGACATTGATTCTAGTTACCTGTTGGTATAAATTGGGAGAAACTAGATAAACCAAAGGAGTTAACAAAGCTGTAATTAAGTGGTGAATAAGTTAATAGGTGAAGAAATTATTTACAGAGTCAGCAATATGGGCTTGATTTAATATCATATTGAAGTAAATTTAAATACTTCCAAATCACATTCCAAATCCAAGTAAACTTTGGATTAAGGTTCTATACCAAGTCACAGTGAAACAACATATATTTTAAATTTTGCTTTTCGTAAAATCTTTTCTTACTTTTGAATTTGAGGTTTTGGAAAGTGGATATTTTTCCGACCTTTCTTCAGGTAAAATATTAACTTATTTTTTCCACCTAAGAACTTAGTGTGGGACAACTTCATCACATGAGTAGCCATCTTGAAGTTAATGAGGGAATCTGTGTGCTAAAGTGCAACAGTTCTGTGAATTGTCAAAATTATTTGAAATAAAAATTCTGATACTACTAATTCAGATGTTTATTGCACTTGATACCATTCTAAATAGTTATGTTTCAAGGACACCAAAAAAATCTGATCTCATTAACATATTCTGCTGAAATTTCTGACTTTTATGGTCTCTATGACTCTCTCTGTTTCTTATAATCCAAAGAAGTTTTTATTTCACACCTTGTTTACATAGTAGGTCTCTGAAGTAAAACATTAGAGACCATTTTCTATAGTCTTCTTTTGCTACAAAAGCAACCAGTCCATTTTATCAGAATATGAATACATGCATATGTAAAAGAAACAAGATTGACTACAGAGTGTCTTTGCTCAGGGTTGCCAAACAATACTTTAAGGAAATTCTGAATGCATTAAAGCATATCTAAAATCTGTGTGTTTTTCTCATGCTTGTTTGTTTTAAAACAGTATCTTAGAAGTTAAATTCTAGGATTTTGTATTAGAAACATCATTTTCAAATGGGTAAATATGAGGCAAATGTGTGAATTCAAACCAAGTATGAGGGAATTAGTCTCTGTTGTGTCAACAGGATTGAAACGAATAAATCCAGTATGTAAAGACTTATGGGAGCTACAGACCCTCTACAGAAACAAGTATTTACCTTAAAACATTTACTTAAAACTAAATCCAATGTGTTGTTTATTCTCTTGCCATCAATAACAAAAACCTTGCACACATTTTCTATCCCCTCATGGATTTACATGGTGTTCTTCTCACATACTTTTATGTTTCACATTGCAAGTTTTCTTTATGCAGTAAAGGTGAAATCTTCCTGTCCAGTATACATTCGGAAGGCAACACTTCCTTGGCTTAATTTTCAGAGATTCAGGGTTATCACAGAGCCTCAATGAAATAAGATATATTAGTCAGGCCAAGAAAGTAACAAGATTTCTTCCTAACCTGAGACATAAATTTAGTGTGAAACCATTACCATTATGCCTCATGCAATAGATTATTGGAAAAAGTCTTACTGGGTGGATGGTCCCCTCTGTGGGATCCCGTACCTTAAATCTCACTTTCATACCGAAGGTCATACTGATACATCTCAGAATCTAATCATGATAGCAAGACTCCTTTAGCTTTTGAAATGTAGTTTTACTCCAAAGCAATGCTAATACTGAAGTCAGTGGGATCAAAAATACAGCAAAAGAAACATGAAAAGTGTTGTTTTTTTAATGCCCCAGAATGGAGCTGTGATATTTAGAGTCTCAATATGCAAAATATCAACAAGTATTTTTTGACTTTTATAACAGAAGGAAGGAAATAGTTTGGGTGTTACTAATATTTATAATCTGCAGTATTTTGTATTTG
>VYZS01026682.1:10165-21475 GCA_013400695.1 Neodrepanis coruscans | reverse complement strand
TGAAAAGTCTAAGGAAAGAGTGGTCATAAATATTTATTTATTTTATTTCTGCTTACATTCATTGCAAAAAATTCAGTGTTTATACATTCAGTAATAAAAGTATTTTCTGAATATCTGCATGGGACTTTAAACATTTTTTTGGGGAAAAAAACCAAAACAAACTCAGAGGGAAAACATGAAAATAAAAAAGATGTATTTTAAACCTAATAATAATTTGACTTATATTGTGTGCTTTAGGCACAGTCATTTTCAATGTCTACCATTAAGAGATATTCTGAATTTTAACAAATTATTTACATTACCTTTTCCCCAGATTTTGCTATTCATTTAAATCAAAACCTGGTCTAAGGTTCATATAATACTAATACTTCTTAGAAATGATGCTTGAGTTTGAATGTGAATAATGTAAGTGCAAAATTATTTAATGTATTCCTACTGTCTGAAAAACAGGCTGTTTACCTTGTTTGTTAGACTCTACTTAAATTCAGAAACTACATCAACCTATATTTCACTAATGTACATTTAATGTGCCTGCAATATTATATCTCTTTGCTTTCATTATGGAATTATAATATTATTTTTAATATTAAAATTCCTTCACTTCTGCAGAAAAACAAATCAAAACAAACAATCAAGGAAACAAAAAACAAACCAATAGAAATAGTATACATCTTTGATTATTTGTGTAGTGATCAGTTTCTGGTTTCGAAGTACATAATTAGATAACCATGTTAGGTTGCACTCTTAGGACACAAGCAATTAAAAAAAATTAAAGATATCTATAGGGCCTATTTAATTGCCTTATAAAATGCTCTTTATTTAAAATATATAGTGATATTACTGGGTAAATAAGTAAATTGAGTCTTGTCTTATACATCATGAAATATGAGGAGGTCAAACTTGAAAACTTAGATACTATTCTCAGACTAATCTCTGGGTGATGTTTCAGATTCCTCTATAGAAAGTGCAAGAAAAAAAAAGTGCTATATCATAAACAGGCTATATTGGGTTTCTGTGGCCAGGTTTTGGTTGCAGGGGGACTACAGGGGTGATTTCTGTGAGTAGCTGCTGGAAGCTTCCCCTATGTCTGAAAGATCCAATGCCAGCCAGCTCCAAGATGGATCCACCACTGTCCAAGGTCAGGCCAATCAGGAATGATAGTAATGCCTCTGTGATGAGATATTTAAGAAGGGGGAAAAAAAAAGTTGCTTGGCAGAAGAAAATTGCAGCCAGAGAAGAGCAGAGTGAGAACATAATAACAGCAATGCAGGTCCACAGGTCCACAGGTGCTCCAGGTGCCAGAGCAGAGATTCCCCTGCAGCTCATGGTGAAGACCATGGTGAAGCAGCTGTGTCCCTACAGCCTCTGAAGGAGACCCACCCTGGAGCAGGTGGGTACCCAAAAGAGACTGTGACCCCATCGGAGGCCCATGTTGGAGTAGGGTCCTGGCAGGGACCTGCAGACCCACAGAAAGAGGAGCCCATACTGGAACAGGATTTCCTGGCGGGACCTGTGACCCATTGAGGGACACACGCTGGAGCAGCCTCTGCCTAGAGGACTTCCCTCTGTGGTAGAGTGACCCAGTGGCATCAGTTTATAAAGAACTGTTGCCCATGAGATAGACTCACACTGGAGAAGTTCATGGAGAACTGTCTCCCATGGGAGGGACCCCACAGGAAGCAGGGGAAGGATTCCTTTCTCTGGGCAGTGGCAGAAACAATAACTGACCGTAATCCCATTCCCCACCTCCCTGCACCTCTAGGAGGGTGGAGAGGTAGAACTTGGAAGGAGGGTAGTAGAGGAAAGATGTCTTTAAGATTAATTTTTCTTCTCATTCTTAAGCAGTGATTCTGTTAGCAATGAATTTAATTAATATCCCCACTTTGAGTCTGTTTTGCTCATGATGGTGATCAGTGAGTGCTCTCTCTCTCCCGGTCCTTTTCTGAGCTTATGAACCCTTTGTTATATTTTCTCTTCTCTGTCCAGTTGAAGAGGGAAAAAGAGAGAGGCTTTAGTGGGTACCTGGAGTCCAGCCAGACCACTTCACTGGCCTACATATGTATGAAGTGACACCTTAAGCACAAATGATTCCTTTGTTATGTTGCCTTCTTATGGGATAACTGAGGATATAATGTCTGGCCCTCTAAACCTTCATCTGCATCAGAGTCTAAGTCATGTACATCTTCATTAAATTTAATATTATTTTCACTTAGATATGCTGAGTGAAACGCCTTAGAAAGGCTTGGAAATCGCTCTTCCCTTTGTCCATTGTATCTTTTCCGCCAGTGTTCCCTTCGAATCTGGCAACCTCAATTAGTTTTTAGGTCACAAGGCAAATATTCTTTATTCATCAGTTTAAAGGCCTATATTTTGGCTCTTCACCAAAGAGCTCTTCACTCTGCTATTCTTGGAAGTTTTCCAGTCTCAAACCCCATTGCAGACATTCTGATACTAGTGAGGTCCATCCTACTGTCTGCATCCATAAAACAACACTCATTGCACACAACATATCACTACCTAATTCCACAATGCAATCTCTTCTACAGGGCGTAGTGTGATGCACAGTAAATTGTGAGGGAACACTTCTACAATTTACACAAGTAGAAAATTCTTAAAAATAACATATTTTTAAGATATAGAGAAGTATAAAAGTATAAGTTGTATAAAAGTTGTATAAAAGCATAAGAAAATCTATTTTCAAACTGATCATATTTGTATGTATGTATTTGGTTACATCCTCAAACATCCAATTTACATAGCTACAAACCAGACACAAAGAACAATTAGAAAACAAAAAAAAAGCAAAAAAAACACTAAAGAAGCAAATATTAATTTGATGTCTCTTGACAACTACTACCTAGAAATACACTGCAAGTTGCCTACACCAACATTCAAAATTATAACTTTGGAAGCAGTCATCTTCTCCTTCCAAGGCATACAAGCAGAATATCATTGTTCCATGTGGCTAATCTGCCAAAAGAAGACACTTCCATAAGGTTGATTGCCTGAAAAATAAATTATACTGTGCTGGCTTGTTCACATTTGTCCTATGTATTTTTCTTCTTTTCTGAGGCTGACAATGGATGATTCTGAAAACCATTGCAAGGCCAAGATTTCAGATGCCTTTAATTTTCTTTTGAAGCCAACATGACATGTTCTGTAGTCCAATGCGAAGTCTGGCTGCTTGTCATGTTCCAATTAGTGAAGCAGATGTGAAAGGTTTATTATCATCACCTGAGCCTTCAGTTTAGCTTGAGATGGAACACTCATAACTATGCAGAAGTTTACTAGTTCTGTTCCCTATGTGCATATTAACTTATTATAGAAGTTCTTTCATTTAAACTTCAAAAATATTGTTCTGCTCCTACTTTTACTGCTTCTGGACAAGTGTTTTTTTCTTGGTAAGCTAATGGCAGTTTTGTTATAATCATCAGTGGGAACAGAAGTCGTTCCTATAATCTGCTAATTATTCTAAGCCGAATTTTAATATGTAACAGATAGTACTCTACTGCTATACTATTACTTAATTAATTTGCCATAAGGTATACTGATAAAAATATATTCAATCCACTTCATTACATGTCAGTTTCAAATAACTTTCTTTCTCATTATAAGAGTTCTTTCCCATAATAAATTCAAAACCTTATGCATACCTGAGAGATTGTTAACTTTTTAAACAGTTTTGAATGCACTGGTCTGATGATTTCAGGAACTGCTAGAGTACAGGATAAGTCTTTAACTAAGGCTGTAGTACATGAGGAGCTCTGACCTCTAACCCTAACCCTAACCCTCCACAGAGAGTGGAGTTTCCCACTAAGTAAAAAGCAGTACAGCTGACACTGCGACACACTATTCATAGTCTAGTTTACAGGGAGTGCTTTGAAATATAAAAAGCCTCAGGAAAATAAATTATTAGACCTCATATTTCAGGCAACTGGAGGTCAGTAACAAGATTCAAAGAAAAGACATGTATAATCATCAATGTAATGTTAGTTGCCACATTGATGAAAGGACTGTAACAGGACAAGACGGAAACTGAGAAGAGCTGCATTAGTTTTGTCACAGTCTAACCAAACAGCTGACAGAAAGAAATAAGCAGAAAGCTTTGAACAGAAAAGAAAGCAAATTTTGTTCCTTCCTGTAATACAGAAAAGATATCTGCATCGCTCTATTGTCTGTGGAGAGAAGCTAGAGAACTAATTTCGATAGGATGTCTTGCATTTTAGGCAGCTCCAGTGAATGGAATCTTAAAGAATGCTGAAGAAATGTACTAAGTGCTAAAGGGAAAAAGAAAGTAAAAAGTGGATAGAGCTTGCTAAGATTCTGCGCAATAATACCTGCTGACATAAAAAAAATAAAACACAAAAAAATGAAAAGAAGAATCAGAAGAAATATAAGTAAAGGATGAAGTCATGCAAAACAAGACTTTAAAGAATAGTCACTCAGACTATGTAGGCATTCTTACAAATTTATGACCTTTAACAAAAATAATC
This sequence comes from Neodrepanis coruscans, assembly GCA_013400695.1. Taxonomy (NCBI): domain Eukaryota; kingdom Metazoa; phylum Chordata; class Aves; order Passeriformes; family Philepittidae; genus Neodrepanis; species Neodrepanis coruscans. The sequence goes on along the minus strand of VYZS01026682.1, from coordinate 16,982 downwards.
AATGTAATAATAGATCTAAATAAGGTAACACAATAATGCAAGAACACACACACTATACCTATATCAGTGCCTAAGATCAAAGGTCTATATAATACGAGCATTTATTTTCCCAAAGAGCATATGTAAGCAATGCCTACACTAGAAAAGAAGGAAAAGAAAAAAGAACCCAGCAAAAAAAAAAAGTGTGCTTTTTCCAAGTATTGTCTGGTAATTTTCAGCTTCCTGATTTAAAGTGATTTCTAAGAATATAGGAAACTTAAATAAATTTATTTACTAGACTTGTTCCATCTTTTCTTCAACCTGTCATCAGTATTCTTAGTATCTAGAGAGGAGGTGTTCCATAGCTTACATTTTTTGAGTAACTATCTCATAGAATCCATAGAAAGTTGAAAGTTTAGTTCAACCACCTGCTCTAGTCAGGGAAAAGTTCAAGATACAGTCACCTGTTGTGTTACTTCAGTTTCATCAATGTCCCATAGTTCTTTCATCAGAAGGGGCGGGGAAAAAGTGGTCTATATCTATCATCTTTAGACTGATCATAAAAGCCCCCTGTCATGTCTTCTATATTTTTTTTGCTTGTTTCTTGACTAAAGAATTTGAAACCTGCTTATAACACTTAGCAGTTCATTGTTCCTTCTTTTGAATATCTTTCTTGTAACTCTCTGAAACTTTTGTAATAATACTTTTCTTCTGGTGTTTTTTCCTTTTTTTTTTTTTTTTTGAGACTGGTATTGTTCTGTTTTATTTTGGTAAAAGTACATGACATTTAACAAATTTCAATGATATTTTAATGACTTGAAGTTTTCTAGCTCTACTCATTATTAGAAAAATCATTCTGGAAATTGTCTCTGAGTAACTGAAAGAAATATATGAAGACTTTTGAATACAATAACATCTGCTAATAGTGATTTAGGACTTATGACATTATAGCATCAGACCAAAACCAATGTGTTTGTAAAATCAGACAGTTTCTATTTCAGATTTACTTTTCATGTATTCTTTCAAAATTGCAACAAATTATTTTCACCACTGGAGTATATGTGAACAATGCTGGATGATTTAAAAATTGCTGAGGCAGCTTTGTCAGCTGGTTTGTTATGATGCTGCTGCTCTGATCCTTAAGTCTCATACTCTGCTTGTTTTTTTAGTACTATGATGAACAGATTAAAATCATGGCATAAGGATACAAAACATGATGTTATAAACAAACATTTCCTCTTCATTCTTCTTTCCAGACAAGGTTTTAAAAGTGTATTACGCTGTCACTCTCACCAAAATAGTAAATCTTCATGAATTGATCAATCTCATAATATGGAAGAATAATTTTTAAGAGAACATTTATGAAATTGAGATTCTAAGCTACTGGACTATACTTACAATAACTATCACTGAATGTGATAGAAATAATGATTTGCATTAATTTTCAAATTATTAATTTTTCAAATCAAAACATGAAGTTAACAAATCATGTTACTTTTCTTTCAAAAAAATTGCTAACTTGTATTATTCCAGTTTAGTACAGTGTTATCGATTTATTAAGTTACCATTACGTATATTACTAGGGTCTCTACTGAATGTGACAGGTGCATTTCCCCTAGTCTAACTGAATGTTTTTTCCACAGCCCATGAAACTGCTATAGCAATTGCTGATCAGCAAGTAAATATTCAGTAAGTAAATGCTGTAAGATACTGCCTAATTGAGAATGAGTGAACAACCTCAGCTAAAACTGACTTTAAGGAAGGCTTGTTAATAGGGGCTTGATTAACCATGCTTGTTAATTCTAATCCTGACTAGATAATTTATTTCTGGAGCTGTTAGTAACTGCAGATAGTAATTATCCCACAGTGAAGGAGAGTGCAAGAGGTCAGTTTCTCATTAAAAAAGGAAAATTAAACACATCAGATCTAAAACAGTTTTTCACCTTTTATTTAGCATTATTTTGGATTGATTACTTCCAACTGGAAATAAATAAATTATGTAGAAAAGGATTTATTTTTATCCTGTATAGACACAGAATGTCATCATATGATACAGTCTCAATAACAGATGAGCACATATTTAAAACCTTTTAGGCTATGCTGTGAAAGAACATGGTGTAATATTAGGTCTGTTTAGGAAGGAAAAAGCTCTTTTCATCATAGTTGCCTCTAGACTACAGGCAGGTTTCACATCTCAAAAATATTGAAGTAAAAATATGTTTTAGACAGGTGAATTTGTCCAACAAAAGTATTGATCAACTTTTCTATTATGAAAAGTGAGTGAAAAATAAATGAGAAAATTGCTTTAATAGTTTAAGTTTACTTAGATTTTTAAAAGGATTGTCACAATTCATAATTCAGGTAAATTTACTAAACACCCACATGATTCATATAAAAACCTCTGAAAGGTAGAAGACTTGTTCCATGTAGAGATTAGGTTATAACTTAATTCTGGGTCAGATAGTAGACACAGAGTGCGATTTTTCTTGTAGATCCAAGAATCATAGTCCTTTATTTTTTTGTGAACTAGGGCAGGATCTAATCATCTTCTGTATCAGACATAAAAGTTTGACATGTAAATCTATAGTGACTGCCCTTAAATCCCTTTACATTTCCTGTAGAAAACCAGAACTATTCAGGGACTGCCTTATCTGAGCTGTTTATATAGCCACAATCACAAAATCTTTAAATGGTTGGGGTTGGAAGATAGTTTTAAAGATCTTCAAATCCACCCGCCTACCACAAAAGCAACCACCACCACACACCCTGCTCTGTCCCCAAAGGTTGAACTGGATGGCCATAGCCATGGACTTCTTTCATTAGATTAGTTTGCACAAAGCCCAGCTTAACCTGACCTTGTATACTTTCAATGATGGTGCAAATACCATTTCTTTTGAAAACCTCTTCCTGTGCCTAACCACTCTCTTTGTCAAGAATTCCTTCCATATCTAAAGGAATTCTAAACCTATACTCCTTCACTTTAAAACTGTTGGCCTTTGTCCTTTCAGTATTGATAGTGGTAAAACACCTTTCTCCATTTTTCTTACAAGCCCTTCTTAGCATTTAGGCTACAATAAGGTCTTCCCTGAGCCTTCTCTTCTTCAGGCTAAACCACACCAGCTGCCTTAGCATTTTTTCATAGGTTTAAAAATTATCCAGACATGAGACAAACTAAATCTTATGAAACTCATCTTAATTTCTAGAGGAAAACCAGAAAAAGAGGTAAACTTGTTGAAGTCTTGTTATGCACAGTGACAGACCAGTGCACACTCAGGAGGATCCACTCATATAAATGTAATACACCAATTATCAATTATAATTACTGAAATGTGGGATCTGTGAAAAATTTTACATGATTAATGACCATGAGTCTGTAAAATAGAAAGAAACACAATTTTTTTAATTAGAATTTTGGTAAGTATTTATATAAACACATCCCACTTAATGAACTTCTAGAAATACAGAAAAAACCTTAATCCGAATTAAAAATTAGTTTAAAAATAGAAAGATTTTTAATCAGTTATGATTTCAAAAGTAGTACTAGTGTGAAAATGAAATTTTATGTAACTGATTAAAATGTCCTACTGTGAAACTGTGCTAAGGAAACTTCGCTGTCTAAGCATTCATGAGACTTCAGTCACATTCCCAGTGGCAGAGGCTTTCATTGCTGGGTTCAGAGCCCCTACAGAGGGGCTGGCTCCAGTGATTGAAGGGTGCCCCACTTGACTCCCTGCACACCTGACTCACAAGCAGCCAGACCACATTTCTTTACCAGTTCAACCCCAAGTTTCTCACTGAAGAGTTCCAGATTTCTAATTCCACAAATTTCCATTTATTCATGGTGCAGTAACATAGAAACAGCTCAAGCTGGTGTTTCCAAGGGACCCCCAGCAAAGGAACCCTCACAATGAAAGTGCTGAAAGTGCCTTCTGTGTCTCCCAGTATCCATTCACCTGGCTGGAAGCACCAGTCTTCATGCCCTTTGCTATGAAAGGATATGGTAGTTCATGGCCTCTTGTCTCAGGCTCCCACCGAGCTCAGCTTGCGTCTCAACCTGCATCTCACATTTTAGCTTGCAAACTGAGCTACCCACACCAGGTATATTCCTCAACAGTCTCCCCATTTTAATTGAGCATGCCTGCTAATATGCTAAAAGGGAAATAACAGCTTTTCAAGGCATTTATCCACTGTCCTTATATATAACATTATTACAAGTAATACAATGATTTAGGCTGTCATAGGTAAAAGGGAAAAGACACCTTTCAAGGCATTTGACCATTTACCTTATTACATTATTGCAAGTGATGAACATAGCAGGATTAAGAGTAACAAGATTATCATAGAGTAGGAATGATCTCATGATACAACCATGAAAGATTCTCAAAAGTCAGTTATTGACCAACTAGTTGATCATTCTCTACTTGTTTTATATGAGAACAGTGTATCCAATTATCCTTATTCAAAACTTTAACAGGAAAATAAGAACACAGTAAAAAGTATAAGGTTCCTCCCATTTAGATCTAATTTGAATTTCTGTGAGAATATCTTGATTAACATTTCACCCCAGGTTGTGTACTGATACTATGGTGCATACTTTTTCCACCTTCAAATTCTTTCTGCATGTTCATAACATACTGAATCAGGTGTTTATCTCTTTCTGACTGCCAAAGAATGTCATGAATTATCAGACTTGGAAGATTCCTTAACAACTGTTTGGTAAATATTTTAATCATATTGGCAATTTAAGTCATATCTACAAAATTTGAGCTCAGTGAAATCCACCCATTAAGTACAGTACTGAAAATGATCGTCAGCAATACTGTAATTGAAAATTTTTGCCTGGAGGGAAAATAAATACTTGGTCTGTCTGTTAGAAATAGAGAAATAATGATGTCCGCTTGTTATATTATAAAAGCATAATGACATATGGGCAGAAGTGCTCTATATTTTGTAAGTTAGAAGTTAACTGTTTTCTACTAATTAAAATGCAGACAAACTCTCACCCAGTTACAAGACCATGAATTACTGTGACACTTACCCAATAGCACCTTGCCAGTTCACCATTTAATTTCAGCTGTGAATACCATTTTTTGAATTGATTGCTTTTCTTCTACTGCAAATAAATGCATAATGAGTGGAGGTTTTATAGCTATTTACTACTTTAAATTTCCTTATTCAGTGTTTTGTCATTTGAAGTCCACTGACGCATGACCTAACATAGTAAACAAAGCAGCTACAACTGTGATAAGGTATTTTCCCCAAGTGTCTTTCTACAATGATATATAGTTATTTTAATGTTTGATATTATAATAATCATGTGTTAGATATAGGAGTTTGTTTCCAGATTTTATGATATTTTTTTTTTTATTTCACTCGGTCATCTATTTTGTTATGTGTGATCTGAGTAAGCAGCCACATTCACTGAAGAGAAATTTACTGGGAAAAAAAGCATGATAAAATCATGTTTTCTCTACACTTTAAATACCAAAGAGCTAAATAACAAAGTGAAATAAATTATGACTATTGCTACACAGTGCCCAAGGGCAACAAGAACTATTTTTTTAATATACTTGACCTTAATTCTTGTCTTATTTTACTCAAATATTAGAAAATCTTTTAAGCAAAGAATTCTTAGAAAGCTTTCACATCACCAAAAGTTATTTCTTAATTATACTTCAGTAAAAGTAGAAAGAAGTCCAGCTTATATTCATGTTATAAATCATTTCTCCCTTTTGCCAACACAAGGTGACTATACACTTAAAACACAGATTATCAATAAGTGCATCTATGGCCAGTGCTTTGAGGATTAATTTAGATCTACTGAAAGACTATTTTTGACTTCATATTGCACATATCTTATAGCTTAATCTTTCTGTAACTGTTACCCTTCTATGACATATTTTTTGTTGCAATTCCACAGGGGATGCTACAGTTCTGAAAGAAACAATGCAATTAAACATAGAAGGTGGCACTCAATGTTGAAACATGATATGGCTACTCACACAGGGTCATTTAGTACTAGTCAAAAACCCACTGACAGGGAACTGGCAGTAATGAATTTTAAGCAAAGAAACCATTGGAGATCTCTGCTCTTCTAGGTACCCTGGATATGTAAAATGGCTCTACACCTATGCTTAGGCAAATAAAACTCTAGCTGTCCCTTAAGGTGACCCAGTAGCTCTCTATCTCAGCTTCATTGACTGTATTGATGCCTGATTTGAACATCTCCACTGCACAAATGAAGACACTTTGTGCTCAAGCAACTCATGCATGTCCACAGGCACCTAACTGCAGGCCTACTAACACAGGAATTGGAGGCAGTCTGACTCCCAGGCACATTACCTTCAGGTAGTGTTTAAATCCAAACAAAGATTATTGGCAGAAAAAAAAAAAATCTTCCCTCTGTGGCCCATCCCCACCCCGTTTCAAATCAGATATTTGCTGCAGCAAAGGCAGGATTGTACCATAGATATTGAAAATTGGAATTATTTTCAGTGATTTTACTCTGTTTTAACATGTTTGAGGTTTTTTTATATTTTTTTTTCAGGTACAAATTTAAAGTCTTGGAATGGAGATTCAAAGAGAGTGAAAGAGTTTCAAAATAACTTTTAGAATTTCATGAATTGCAAGTACAAGGAAAAACAATGAGTGTAGTGAAAAAAAAAGAATTGTATTGAAAACATCATGATACATTTTTGTTAGTTAAAAAGAGAAGAGAGAAGAGAGAAGAGAAGGAAAAGGGAAAGGAAAAGGAAAAGGAGAAAAAGAGAAAAAGAAAAAGAAAAAAGAAAAAGAAAGAAAAAGAAGAAAATGAAAAAGAAAGAGAAAAAGAAAAAGA
>VYZS01026679.1:0-17810 GCA_013400695.1 Neodrepanis coruscans | reverse complement strand
CAATGTCCGGCGGGGGAGGGGTGTGTGGGAATCCTCAAGGCTGTGCTGAGTAGAGGCACTCCACCTTCAACTCCAGAGTCCGGGGGAAAAAGAGAGGGCGAGTGCCCTATCCTGCAGATTTTATAATCCCAGCCCCCTCCCAGCACACCTTGTGGGTCTCAGGGGCTGATGGGAAAAACGCAGGCAGAGGTAACCTTGGTAACCTGGTTACTCCTCCCAGCCAAATGTGGGCACAGGACAAAAGTGTTTTTTTTTTCTTTTTTTTTTCTTTGTCTTCCCCTGCGGTTTTAAGCTAAACCATTACACCACCCTTTAACAGAAAGCGTGGAAATTCTATCAGTGGACCTCCTGCAGCAGAACACTTACAGACAGATTACTGATTGGTTCCTAACTTTTTGATTAATGAAGAATTATTTATTTTTTAATGTATAAACTTAATTTGTAAATTGAAAACTATGCTCAGCAGTATGGGTTTTTTTGACTAAACAATATGGCCTGCAAATCATTGGTTTCTGAAACTTTTGTGGCAGGAGTATAAACTGTGCAGAGTACCATGCAATGGTGTACTATATTCCTAACACAGAAAAGGAGTAGGCACTATAACCATCACTGACAGGAAAAAAAACATGAGCTAACACTAACAAGAGCTCCCTATAAACAGTATTTATATTTATCTGCTGAGAGAGAAAAAAAAACAAACCACAGTACTTCAGTTTTTTGCAGAACCACAAAGTTAGAAAGAAAGTCCCTAATTAGGAAAACACATAACTGGGTTTTGGAATCAAAACTGCAATGAATAAAATAAAAAATCATAGTGGGACTTTTTAAAAAATAATAATGGGTAAATTGTTAAGACACTTTTTTGAACTCAAACCAGCATTTTCGACAAATAGTGAGATCCTAGGCTGAAAAATGTGAAATTAAGCTAAACAAAAAAAAGTCCTCTCATGAACCTCACCAGTAGCATAAGTGAAACCAGAAGATATCATCTTGTTTCTTCCAATTTTCTGTATTACTAGCAATATAGGACACTGTGCTGGATGCGGAAAACCCAGTTCCAAATCAAACTGTCATGTTTGAAGCAAGGATTTCATCAAGTTTCCCATCACAGAATACTTGAAAAAACCATTCTTATCTTTTTACAGAAGAACAAGGCATGAAATTATCTGTACTCTAGGAAGAGACTGAGAGGTAGCACACTAAATACATATGTTCTGCTTTAGAAATGCATGTTATTTTACACCACATGAAGTTATCTTTCACCAAAAAAAGGACTTCAGAAAACCAATCAGGGAATATGCTATGAATCAATACAGAGCAAACAAGTAGTTTAAAGAAATACACAAGATTAAAGAGAGACACATGAAAGCTAAAAAAAAGTACTGTTGACTCAGAAACTCCACTCACAGAATGAGCTTCCAGAGACAGAGCATATAATTCCCCTTACAAAAAAAAAAAAGAAAAATAGGAAAAAAACAACCACTCTAATTTACTTTACCAGGAGCCACTATACTTTGCAAAAAACCAGTATATTCATCAGCCCCACTTGCAAAAATATGCAAACACAAGAGAAAACAAGATGTGGTAAAACGTAAGTCAGATCGTTTAAACACAAAGCAGAAACAAAAACTCCTGGGAGTAATAAGAACACAGGCGTTGAATATCTTCCATGGGAGCATCTTGAAATTTTAAGGTCGTAGGCAGGCGCACAAAGCCCTGAAACAGAATGCAGCAGTTAACACAAGTAATAGAAGTGACATCTATTATAACTTACTACTTCAACTTTGCCTTTCCCCTGCCCCTCAACAACATCAAGCCCACCACAGAAACGCAAAAAGGTCCCCATGGAAACAAGAAATTAAAAAATAAAAAACAATTTCTCTTTTTCAGTTGTTTTCAGGAACAACTACTTAATTTCTACAGTAATTCTCAAGTAAAATAAGGAGAAGAGAACTAAAATTAAAAGTGATTATCAAAATAATTATATAATGTTTTACTGCTGACACAACCATCATTTTCCCAAAATACGACACTATAGAGGTATACATTTTCAGCTTTATAAAGGCTGGTTAGTAGACCATTTAGGAGCTTTGGACTATTTTCTTAATTTGGCTTTCTCATTTTTGCAAATTCCATCACAGAATTACAAGTCAACATCAGCTTTCACAGTGTGACTGCAACAAGACTGTTGTGCTTTTAACAGGTCCTACTTCAAGATCTTGATTATTGCAATTCAAGATTTTAGTACTTTGAGGAGTATTAAGAAAATAGCAAACACCAGAAACCTAAGATACAGAAGTCAAAACTTAACAGCAGAATCTCAGCTTTAGAAAAGAACAAACGGAAAAGGGATGGAGTGGGCAAGGGAAGGAAATCTTAGAAATACCATATTTGTCTCTACAGGAACTTTCACTTGGTAGGAAGTGTTACCTTAAAAGAATAAATGTGAGTAAGAACCTCATTTTGAACAGGAAGGCCACCATCCCAGACGAGTAAAAGGGTCAGGTTCTCCAGGATCCTGCTGCAGAAAAGCGGTAATATCCAGCAGTAGGTGCCTAGAATACCTGTGGTCAGATCAAAGCTAGCATGCACAGTACTTCCATGGAGCCTCAGGAGCTTCATTACCCAGAAAAGACCCGTTAGCTGCATACACTCCTGTGTTTCCTACAGCAAATTAAAACTTTCAGCAATCAATCATTTGATAAATGTCTTTTTTTTTTCTCTGGGAAAAAGTATCAAAGAAGCTAATACCTTCACAAATACGTAAAACTAATCCTTTAGTTCTGGTACAATGTTAAACTATTAAACTAGCTTTCAGATGGGAAGCTTTTTTTTTTTTGGAAGTGTGGTTTATGCATCCGTGAATATATTACTCAGAAGGAAAAAAAAAACGTAGGCAATGTATTTAGTTGCAAGATTAAAAGTTAACACCCTCTCACTACCATCTTTTAAAAAGACATTTATGTAACATTTCTATCAAAAATGCCTGCCAAGGTAATCTAAGTAAGGGCTAATCCTACCCAACAGCTTGGACCATAAAACAAGAAAAATCTTACTAGTAACTGAAACAGTTTTACTGTGAGGGTCTTCACAGGAGGTCCTAAGGGGTTGCAGTCTCCAGCCACGGAATACTCAAAACCTAACTGTACACCCTCCTGGGCAATCTGCTCCAGCGTGGGCTCTCAATATGTCCCTTGCAACATAAACAGTTTCACAATTCTGATTAAAAAGACTTAGAAATTCTAGGAGACTGCACCAGAACCAAAGAATTTCACAGTCCTAAATGAAACCAAGTAAACCACAGCAGATCAAATAAAACTCTGCTAAAGGAATTCAATGACCAGGAAAAAGTTTGTATTTCAACTGTGTATAAGCTAGGAAAATACACCATTGACCTTACCCATGTGTATTTATGTTTTCAGCTAACCTATCTTTGCACAAAGTTTTCACAAGAAATATGACCTTAAAATGGATTAATCATCCCCAAATCATTTTATCAGTTGACTTTCCTGAAAGCTTGCATCCCCTGTTGCTAGAAGGATTGGATATATTGGGTTCTACCAAGCACTGGAGAGGTTACTAGAAAACACTGACTAGGTTCTCTTTTCAAATACAGGAGCTATCTTTCTATTCTTTTTTGCCCTCTTCCCTCCCAGAAAATGATGTGATTTGATGTGATAAAAGACCAAGATACAAGAACCATAAGATATTATGTCAGAGATTCAAAATAAATACATTTAAAAATACTTTCTGTTTTCTGTCTTCAAAAGGATTGGAATGTGTGCATCAAGGAACAAGTAGAAATGCACATGTAATTGAATGAATCTCAAGGGGAAGTCAGATGCTTTACATTTGCGTACATCAAGTTAGGTTATCAAAGCAATAAGAAATTCAGATTTGTACTGTTTACTTCGAAGTTTCTATAACTTAAAATGCTCTTCAAAAACATTACATCTTTCTAGGTTTTAGTAATATATCATTTATGTTCAACTAGCAAATGACTTCTGCTTCCACCAAATTTTGACTGGTAGTGCACATCTGCATACTAGAAAGAATAAACTGTTATCTTTATACAGAGTTTTCTGAGCTTCTCACAGAAGAAACTGAAGATATCCCCAAATCAGCCAGCACTGTTCAGCATTTCCAAATGGGATTTTTATTGACAGCTCCCTCTCCCCACAAATCTGCTACACAATATGTTTTTTCAAGGAGACTGGATCCTATCCCCAGCAGGAATCCATTTACAGCTGCCAGGTGTACCAAATCTCTTTGGAAAAAGGACGCTTTTGTCTGATGACCACATCAGCCCAGGTCTTCTTGGCTTTAACCCAGACGAAAACACTCTTTTGGCTACCAGCAGGCAAGTCGCAGTACGAGGTGTTGCCTTCCTCTCTGCTGCATACTTTTGGTGCAATCCATTTTGCACTGATTTCTGTAACGAGACCTCATATTGCCAACATTTTTCTATTTTGAGGAAATACACCCAAATGTCAGCAATGAAGGACCAAACAGAAAAACGAGGGCAGCGTATCTATGAAAGGAGGTCACCGGGACAGACGTACACCGGGAACTTTTGAAAGTACACCCATAATTACTCACTAAACATTCCCTCCGCGGGAACGGTTTGCGTATAGTTAATACCGCTACAAGGCTGGGAGAGAGATTAAACGACCCCAAGACATACACTTTCTAAAACCCCTCTGCTGTTCATCTTTTCAAGCGCAGCACCTGGGGACTGCTATTACAATCAAGCAAACCGTGCCTCTGCGAGGGATGGATAGAGGTCTCCGGACAGGCGGTGGCAGGCAGCACAAGGGCCCGGGCCCGGTTTAATTCCCCTCCCGGAGCTGCCGGGCGCCAGGGCCCCGCTCTCCGTCGCAGCCCTCGGGACGCGAACACGCGGCTGGGGTTAGTTCGGGACGAGCCCCCCCCCCCGCTCAGTACCTGGCAGCGGCCCCGCTCCCCCGAGAGACGCCGCGGCTGTTCCTCCAGCTCTGTCGCCTCCGTGCCCCCGGCAGCCATGGCCGGGAGCTCCCCGCCGCTCCTCCCGCAGGGACGGCGCGGGGAGAGCCAGGTCCGGAGTCAGGTCCGGGCCCGCCAGAGCCGGATCACGCAGTCCCCGCCCGCCCGCCCGCGGGAAACCAAAGGGAAGCGGCTCCTTGAACCACACAAATGAAAACTTTCCCCGCTCCGCCGCGTGCCGGGCGCGGGCGGCCGCCGGAAACCCCAAGGCAGAGGAGGATGCGGGGCAATGACGTCACCACCTCGCTGGCCCGGCGAGGAGAAGGGACGCGTGGCGCGTTTTAATTCGCCCGCCCGAGCCGCGAGCGTGGCGGCGTGGGGCGGACGGGGAGCGGAAGGTGATTCCTTGGAAGCCCCGGGAGCTCGGGAGGGCGGGCTGGCAGAGCACCTCACCCGCCACGGCCGTCACTCACAGCCGTCTTTGTCCTCCTCGTCTAGCGGTAGCTACTGTCTGGCTAGAGCGGCTGAGAGAGGGATGTTGGAAATGCCTGGGAATCCAGCGGTTTCCTGCCCTTCCTGAGCCTTAGGAGCATCTGTGTCCCGTCTCTTTTGGGACACTGGGTATTTAACATAGGGCCCGTGCAGATCACAGGCTCGCGGAATGGGTCAGGTCCAAGCCCCGTCATCGCAGAGCACACGGGGGTGTCGGACGGTTCTTAGGAAGCTCCAGCAGGGGAGACTCCACACCTTCTCTGGGCAATGTGTTCCGATCCTTGGTCACCTGCACAGTAAAGTTCTTCCTCGTGTTCAGGTGGAACTTGTGAGCATCAGTTTCTGCCCGTTTCCTCCTCTCCCTGGTTGGCACTACCGAGCTGAGCCTGGGTCCAGACTCTCGGCACCCGCTCTGCAAGTGCTTAGAAACGTCGATGAGCTAACGAGATGTTTCTGAGTGTTCTGCTTCGAGGTGCTGAGGCTCCAGCATACCTCAGTGATACACGTCTTGCCTTTTCCTTTTTTTTTTTTTTTTTTTTTGTTGTTTTGAGTTTCCCCTCCTTTTCCTCTGAAATAATAACGTTTACAGGACAAGAGTGAGAAACCCAGTTTTAGAGTAGGTTTCGATAGCACTTTAGGATGCACAAACACACCTACTGTTTCTCAGGAAGGTTATTCAGATTTATCACTTCCAGAGGTAGATTTCAGAGCCTACAACTGAAAGCTAAGACTTGGACTATCTAACCATTACGAGTACCTGAATTATTAGGGCTGGTGCTGCTATGTAAAATGTATTTGTTTTAAGATCCAGATATGCAAAGTACCTGGTTTTGCCATAAAGGTTTAAACGGTATTGCCAAAACAAATCTGGCATGTTTCCTGTAGCCCACTTTGGAAGCAAAATACTCGTAAAAAGCAAACTTGCCAAACAAACGGAGAAAGATGTTGAAACATGGGATCAGAATACATTTTAGTCTGGAAATAAGTTCCAATTGAACTGCATTTCACCAACATCAGTATTTTGCTACAGGAATATCATACCTGGTTAGAAGTATGTTTTCTTTTCCCCTCCACTGTAGCCTTTGTTCAGTTCTCGGACAAGCTGCCCTGAACGTACCACTGTGTCGTGGTTTTACCACTAAAAAGCGTGGTACTACAAGAGATGTCCGAGAGAAGCCACACACACCCAAAAAGAAAACACACAAGTAACACAGTTTATTTCACACACACAGAAAACTGACAATAAAGTGCAAAACCAGACAAATTAAGCTTTTCCAGACCCCATATTGGGATGGGAAAGTTCTAGAATAGTGCTGCTTTTCTGTTGGGGGGCTCCGGAAGAGACTCCGGGATAATTAGAGAAGGACCGTGACCTCAGCTTTCCCGGGGTTCCGCGGCCAACCTGAGGAACCTACAGTAGCGCCGAGCCTCCGCTCGGCTTTCTGAAGAAAAACACTCAGACAGTTAGAATCCGCGAGCCCCCCTCCCCCTCCCTTCCCCAATCCCGAGAAGGAATTTCAGTGCTGATGGAAAGATGTCTTTAAACTGGGCTATGGCCGCTGAAATTGCTAATCCACCCGCCCATGGGGGGCAGGACTCAGCACGGGAAAGTGCGTAGAAATGCGACTCCAAAAACAGTCCACCCCCCAGGAAATACCACAAGAAAACACAACCCTGAAAGAGTCCACCCCCAGGGAATACCACACCGGGCTGCCGCCGCTGAATCACTGATCCGTCCATACATGAAGGTTAGTCTCGGCGCGGAGACAAGGAGCGATGTTGCCGCGGGCATGTCCAGGTCAGAAAGAGGCAAATGGCATCTGCTCTCATGTGCAGATGGCCCCCAGGGGGCCGACCTTTCTCTGGTTGATTAGCACCTGGGCCCCACCCCGAGTAAGGCCCCGTGCGCACATGGAAGCGCTGGGACAGGCTGGAAGTGCGGACCGATCGTGGCGCCCTCAGCGCCTTGGCCCCGGCTGCATCAGGAGCCGCCGTGCCTGCCCTGCACGCCGGCAAGAGCCGCTGCCGTGCCTGCGCCAGCGGCCACAGCGCCAAGCTCCAACCACGGACGGCCACTCCGCCTGGCGTGAATACGGTGTGGGGAGGGGGCCACTGCACCAACGCCATGGGTGGGGAACGCAGGCACACTGGGCTAGCCGGGCGCGCGCGAACACACACACACACACACACACACACACACACACATATATACACCCTCCCCCACGCCGGGGGAAAGGGGGGAAAACGGCTTTATCTTCTAACCCACAACACACTGTGACAAGAAATAAATTCTTAACGTGTGCATGCAGAGAAGCAGAGGGGTTTTATACATTGTGCATTAGAACCTACATTAAAATGTCCAATCTTTCCACCTGTGGCTCTAGGAGAAAGATTCCTGAATCCTTGTTGAGAGCTTTGCCTGTAAAAGTTGATGTTTGCAGCATATTATTCTCTAGAGTCCCTTCTCAGAAGAAGAAGCTCAAGGCCAAGAAACCTATTTTTAATGTATATTTTTATGGGATTTTTTAGTATTACTTCAATTATTATTTGCACAGTTACAAATGTAAACTTAGAGGTGGGAGACTGCTTTCAATGTTCAACATTTATTGGATCAATACCATGTCTCTCCTTAGAACATTCTTTATAATTTTTATTGTTCATCACTTATTTTATATTATGTCATCTCATATTTGATCTCGCCCTTTCAATTGCTCATTTCACCATAATGACCATCATTTAATAATTCTAACATGTTTACATTTAAATCACTTGTAGGGTTTTCAAATTCTCTTCTACCTTAAATTACTCAGTCAATATGATGCTCTGTAGCCTTCACTTTTTCCATATCCCTGCCTTTTAATAACCATCTTTTTGCTTTCCATGTGTTTCCTAATATTTTTATCATTGTCTCCTTGACAGTTTGTTCCCTATAACACCTGGGCATCAAGAAGCTAACCTTATTAAAAACAATATGCTTGGATTAACTGCTAAACAAGTATAATGACTAAACAGGATTTAAAAATATTTTTCAAGTACGAGGTCATTCAAGGTTTAGTTAAAAACGTTCAGTTATTACAGGGGCTAGGTTCACGTCTTGACACAATACAAAAGACCACAATTCCCTACAACTTCAGAATCTTAAAAAAGAAATCTGTGCATTTGCTGTTTGTGTAGGCACAACATGTTACCACCATCAACACAGAAATAATGCTTGCCCGTAGCAAGATACTTATTTTAAGGACATTTTTGTATACAGTTTAATGACCTTTGCATTTGTTTTCCTGACATTTCTTAAGATGATTCACTAGTTATTCTAGTTATTAACCCAAACAGTATTCAGGATAATTCTTAGACTATGTTAGACAACTTAAAATATGCAGTGAGCAAGTTTTGGTGAATTGGGATTCACTTTTTTCAAATGAAACTACCTTCAGTTTGAATTGGGCCAGCACAAGAAATTTTCCTAATACATAACTGATGGGTAAGCGTACAGTTTTTTTGTGCCTTTCCACTTGTAAGGGGTCTATTAAAAATATATTGCACAATTGAAACATACTTACTACGGCTTTTGTCACAGTGCCTGTGGAAGTTACGTGAACAGAAGTGCTCCCTAATTTGCCTTGGCAGCAGAAGCATAGATTTCTTTCATTTGGGTTTTTTTTTTTTTTTTTTTTGCTGTTGGAAATTCCACATCTTTCATTGAATCCTGTTCATATTACAAACATATTTCATATTACTCCTGATAACATTTTTTTTTTCTGTTTGTATATTTCTTCTCTTTATCTAAATGTGAAATAAAAAATTACTCCATCCATGGTGGCAACCCCCAATCCTGCATTATTAGAAGTCAAGAAATGTAAGTACATAATAGAGCATTCTCATTTTCCTTTACACAAAAGATGTCCTTACTACTTTTACAAAAATGCTATACTAATGAATTTGCACATCTCATAGGACTTTTATATTCACCGTTCATGTTCATCACCAGTAGTTTGGTAGGAAATACCATCATCAAACAGGTACCATCTGGAAGATGTTTGCCAGCTACAGTTCACAAAAGAAGCCAAAATGAAATTATTTCTAGCACGTTTTGGCAATGTCCTCAATATTTTAGTAATTTATATGTTTCTCAAGAACATATTATAACCCTAGAAATATGTTAGGTTTTGTTCAGACAATGAATTCAAAACATACTTGCTTCCAGTAAAAGTTTCTGGACATTCTGTGATGTAGGTTTCATTTTGAGTTTTTTGCTTATGTGTGCATTCAGGGCTGCAGGGGACATTCTTTCAACTTTTGTGACAGCTGTAAATAATAACATGATTATAGTCATAGGAAGAACAGTTCGGGGATAAAAATGTGCAAGGTCTATAAGGAGAGTTAGTATCTGATATCAGATCACCTATCATAACCAACAGAACATGCATGCCTTCTGGAGGGAAAAAAAATGGTCAAAAAAAGTATTTGGCCAAAACTACCTTTTTTTTTTTTTTCCCAACTACTTCAGACTTCATTCCTACTATTATATTCAATTGAATAAGCACAGTTTAAAAAAGCAGAGCTGGAAAAGGTCAGTGTGGAAGCCTAAATTCACTGATGCAGGGACTTGGAGTTCCACCATTAGCATGATTCACTTTTCATACAGTGCAAAGAAAGTGTCATTTTCATCCGATAAGGATGGAAGAATATAGCAGAGGTCTGATCTGCCCCCAAAAAGACAAGAGAGAGAACCAAGTAGCCTCCTAAAATTTATCAAAATTACTAGGACATGGCTTCATGGGGAAAGTTGCTATTCTTCCATGAATACTTCTCTGTTGTACACTGCCATGTGTATAGACTGGTTATGTAAACATCAATCAACAGGTTACATTCCCCAGGACAGCCACTTCATGATGCTGGAGGAATCTGTAACATGGCCTTGGGAGTCACTCTTCCACTTACCTTTGGCATTGGAGAGGCTTTGTTTTTTTACTATCTTCTAAATGAGGTCTCTAAATGAGAGTTTGGCTGTCCTGGCAGAGGGAATGGGTTCTATGTTGCTATAGGATGAGGAGATGGGTTTAGCTGAGCATTGGGAGTTGACTGTTTCATTATTAATTCATTTCTTAGTGAAATTAAACCAGGAAGGAGTTGAGCTTTGACCTTGCATGTGTTGTATAACCTGTGTCATAGACTAACAGAGAGCATCACCTGGTTATGGAAGGGTTGCATGGAAAATGAAGAGCACAGTTCCACCCCCCTGAAAAAGGGTGTGAAGAGTATGTGGCCACCCAGGCTCGGTAAGTAAGACGTGATACCCTTCTTAACCCAAGGAGTGGTTGTTGGAAGCGGTAACACTATCCCTGACTACCCAAACTTTGTAGAGTATGTAGAGGCACTGATGAGAGTCACCCTAACCCTAGGGACGGCAGCTGAGAACATACACCTACACATCCTCTCTCTTACCACTCATTGCATTCATGCACATGTATGGTGCAACACAAGAGCCATGAACATATGCAAGTGCCTAACCATCTGCCTGTTTTTAATATTAGAAATCAGCTTTGCAACAATTTCTATGTTTTAGGATTGTACACTGCTGGGCAATGCACTGAAACACACTGATTTTCTCAGTGTGGACATATTAAAAGTGTAAGTACTGGAACTCAACTTTAGTTAAAGTAATTTCTGCATTTCAATCTTTAATCATTTAGAAATATTAAGAGAATTTTGAACTGAAGTACTAATGTGAATATCTCAGGCAAGCTGCAAAATTCATGTAAGTATAGCTTACCTCCTTTTATATGGAGAGGTTAAGGTGTAATCAGGTTAAGTCACAGCAAAGTGCACAGCAGTAGCATTGATAAAGCTGGTTTTGCTCAGGTCAGAGCCAAGGCATATGATTTTCATGTTATTGTTTAAAGTTCATATTGTCTTAAAATAAAAAAAAAAAAAAAGAAAAAAAGACCTTAGGAAAACAAACAAATTGGAACAAAGTATAAGCAGTGGTAGCTTAGTTAAAAAACATTTGCAGCAATTAAAACACTTTCTAGTTTTATCAATTTTACAGACACTAGCTCTTAAAGAAATAAAATACCTGCTCCCACTCTAAGATAAGGAAGGGGGTTTTGACATCTTGCTATAACATTCCTTTTGCCTCAATTATCTCACTGGGTTTTTTTGCTTGAATTCTAAGCTGTTTGGCTTAGGTGACCATCAGGTTTAAGTTATAGTTGCTTGCAATCACATACATTCAGAAACTACTTCAGATGAACAAGCAGGATTCTATTTTTATTATCTATGTGCACTGCGGTAGTAGCTAAGTTACTGGGAGTCCGCTTTGTGCTGCAGTATTTCAGTTGCTAACACTGATCCCAAAAGCACTGTTTGCTGTAAATTCCCAGCCCAAGGGAATACAAAATAGATAGTGCACATTGCATTCTAGGGTGGTACTGCAGACTCAGCCCAACATGAACTCTTCTTGCAGCCTGAACTTCATCATCACAGTGGGATTCAGCTGACTGAATTCACCAAGACAGCGATTGTGTATTTTGGCAGCAAGGCAAAGTTGTACATTTGAACTTTCATTTCTTACTGCGGTTGAGTTTAGAGTAACAAAGCGAGACTCCATGTCTGTTGATTTAAGTTTTTAGACACACTCTTTACTCAATAGAGTTGTTTCCTTTAGAGACAGAAAATTTTGAGAATGAATACTACACAAGTATCTGTATTTAAAAAAAAATCAAGTATTATAAATATAATGCAGACTGCAATTAAAATTACCTGGAATAATTTCAGAAAGAAAAGATAATGCTCTCAGAAATAAAGGGTTTTACTGAATATCTATAGCTGTGTTTGTTTTGGTTAACTTTCTCTGCAGTTGTATCCTAGTAATAGTCACAAGACAAGAATTGATTTAAGCATGTAAAAGAATTTAATTATTTTCTGAGGGCAGACAGTGAGGGTTGAGAGGATAGTTTTTCACATTTATTCATTTGTGGAATGGACAAGCAGTTGTCAGATCACGTTCAGTTTTAAATTTACCAAAAAATAGAAATTGAATTCTTCCTACACTTTATTTTCAATTCTAGTATAAAAGTAAATAAATAACATTCTATCAGAGTGGTTAGCCAAGAATTATTACATTCTTTTATTTTTTTCCCCAGAAAATTGAATTTAATTATTGGCAGCTCTCAGAATTTTTTTTGCAAATTCCTTGTTATTTTCCTTAGAACTCCTTTGTTGCCTCCACTTCATTCAGGGAATGAGGTATAGCTACAAATACAGGAATACATGTAGCCTCATCTTGCAAGCACACTCTGCTTTTTCATTAATCTCAGGTAAGTCTTCATATTACGAGTATCTGGTTGACATCTTTTTCCCCTGATCTCCCTTGACCAGTCCTGCATCCTGACGACATGACTCCTGGCCACATGATCTGTTTTAGAAGTGTGCTTAAAATTATCCAATTCCTGAGTAGCTCTGATCTTCTGCATGTGCTTTCTGAGTCTTTCATGATCTAGGAAATCCTTTGTGTGTTCAGTTTTTTATCTTTTCCAAGGTGTCATTTCTGAGAATCCAACCAAGTTAATTTAGATGTTAGTACTTTGACAAATGGCCTCTGAATAATCCAGCAGCAGCTTCAAATGTAGTGTTAAGTCATCCCTGGCTCCCTGCAGATGGTTGTCTTACTTAGAAGCTTTTTTATGAGAAGCAGAGCAAGCCACAGAACACAGTTGCTTCTTAAAATGTTGTAGCTTTATTGGTTAGATGGTAATAGTTTTATACCCCCCAGGAACACTCAAGAATATAACTTGGTCTGTATTAATTCATATTATCTATGTACATAATTCTGTTTTTGTCTAATATAAATGGGGAATACTCATCTGGGATATCTGAAAAATCTATCATATATTGTGCTAATGGGATTATTCAGTATTTTGCAGTACACTGCAACATTCCTGCCTTGATTCTTTTTTTTTTTTTAAGACAAATTTGGGAAGCTTGGTGCTAATGCCTCTATTTGCTCAGACACCACTTTAAACATTTTTGTCAGTGCTAATAATACATAAGTCTTCCAAGTCATGGACACCCACTTCATTCTGAAACCTCTAGGTATCAGAGTAGACAGAGGAAATGTAACCTAATAAATGAGGGTCATTCAGCCTGCCACAAGGACTTACCCAATTGCACAGTATATACTAGAGGATATGCTTGTGCTCCCCTGACTGACTTTGGGAAGAAAACATTTTTAGTCATTGTCCTTTTTCTCTGTCCCTCCACTGTGTAGTGAGAGGCTTGACCTTTCTATTTGGAAATATTTTACAAGATAGTAAGTACATGTAGGAAACAATCTCTGAAACAGTAGAAGAAATTAGAAGACCTGCGTTTGGGCAAGTAATCAAATCACACTGGACAGGCATAAAATAACAATACTTCAATGCCTGGAGGATGCCAATGGAAAAAAATATTAAATCTGAAAGACAATATTTATGCAAGAAAATTTTAGGAAAAGACAGTAATTTTTTCCAGCAGCGTAAGAAAACCTGGCTATATGAAGATAGGTCTTTGCTCTTCTTTTTTTTTCTTTTTTTTTCTTTTTTTTTTCTTTTTTTAAACATAAAAAAAACATCACTATGAGAGTTCCAAAACATAAACTGCACCTGGATACAGCAGAAGATTTAGTATTCAGTATCTCAGACTAAATCAATAACTGGCATCTTACCTGGTCCAATTACTGAGAGAACATGATTTGGTTTTTCTTTGCATCATGTTATTGGATTTCTTTTCCTATTTAATAACACCTCTATATGAATACTACTTTATAGCTTATTTGGGTGAAAATAATAACCAAAAATAAAACAATAGTAACTGAAGTCACAAAACCCAATATATTCACCATTAACTTCACACGAAGGTTCAGGTAACTATGCAGTCACTGACTCACTTAACAAACAGAAATTCTGAATCAGAATCTTTATCAGAACTCAGGGTGGTAGGAAAAAACTTAGAAATACATGACAGAAGGTAAAATAATGACCTTCATTAATGTGATGATTTTAAAATAATTTTATTAACTTTAAGTAGCATTGGTTACATTGATAAGGAATTGTCACAGAAATTATGGTTTACAGAATCAAAATTACTCCAGATTGGTTTGCATATATGTTATTAATTTACTCTTTTTTTTTTTTCCTTATCTAACCTACTGTTTCTAGGACTGGAATAGGAGTCGTCTGCCACTGTCTTTAGTCCCAATATGCATATTGCCTTTACCTCCAAGCACCTGCATTATCCATAACGAAAGCGGAGAGCACTTTACTTCAATCTTGGGCCCATTTCTAGACAATGCGTTGCAGCTCTACTGAACAGGAGGCATTGCCAATTATCACGTTATACCTGCCTTAGATACCTCTTTTGCTCATCAATGCCTTTTATTGTTAGCAATCGAAAATCAATAGTCTATTCACTCTAAAATCCCTCAGAAATAAGTGTGTGTGATGACTAGGAGACACTAGACCACAAGAGAAAGTTCACACCATTATTTCCGTCATTCCGGAATATTCAAGCGTACTCTTTGACCACTCCTATCTCTGATTTTTGCTTTCCTTTTCTTAGAGATCAGTGCTGGTCTACACAATAGAAACATGCTGTTTCTAAACTCAATTCTTCCTTGTTACCACCTTTTGCTCATTTCTCCATCTTGATCATCGGTGCTGGTAACATGTCCCTGTTTTCCTTCAATCAGGTCCTTCCAATTTGTCCATGTGGTTATGTTCCTAAATGGACCATCCTTCTTATTCAGGAGTTGGCCCTCCATGTTCTGTTTTTTCAGTAATATTGCCAAATACTACTTAGGTAGGCTGTCAGCTTCCTGTATTCCATCCTTCCCCGGTTCTTCTAACCTACACTGTAGACTACTGTAATGTCCATCTTCTTTGTTCTTCAGCCTTCCAAAAAGTCTGTCAGTGTCTGCACACTTTCTTTGGCAGTTACTATGCAACCCTGCCAGTAATCTTACCACCCATTGCCTGTTCTTTACTTTGGAAAAATTAAAATATTTTCCACCCAGTATACATCAATGGGTTTCTTCTGCTCAGTTGGATGACCCATCACAACTCTCTTCAACTATATGCTCTCAGAATTTTTGTTCCCATCTAATCTCTTGGATAGAATCAAAACAGGTATTGGCTACTAGTAGTCAGTAGTAGTGGGAAGTATTGTGAGAAGTACTGAAATTTTGTCCTTTCTTCTTAAGACTAGGTACTTGCATCACAATGTCCTTTTACTCATAATATGAGGCAATCCATGTAAAGATTGTACATATAATTTATTTGAGGCTTCAGAGAGCACATGTTATCTATGTAAAGCCTTTCATTTGTAGTGCTTCTCATACATTTGATTCCACTAATGACACTATATACTATTATATATATACTACTACTATATATACTAGTATAAAGGAGACAGAGCTTTCCCATATGTGCTGGTTTGGGCTGGAATAGAGTCAATTTTCTTCACAGTGGCTGGTATGGGGCTATGTTTTGGATTTGTGCAGAATACAGGGTTGATAATATAGAGATTTTGTTTTGTTATTGCTGAGCAGAACTTACACAGAGTCAGCCCTTTTCTGCTTTTCTTACTGCCATGCTGACAAAGGGGCTGTGGGTACCTGGGAGGTTGGGAGGAAACACAGCTGGTACAAGTTACCCAAAATGACCAAAGAGATATTCTATACCTTATGACATCATGCTCAGTATGTAAAATGAGGGGAAGAAGGAGGGAGGATATTTGGAATGATGGTGTTTGTCTTCCCAAGTCACCACTACTTGTGACAGGGCCCTGCTCTCTGGGGAATGGCTATGTTGGCCAGCTTTTTATCCATCATATTGCTACTATAACGACCTGGCTGATGACTATGGTGCCAATACAATTCTAAGAATTAATTTTTTTCTTCAAATCCAGATGGCAGAAGAGTATAACTGAATGCTTTTAAAGCCAATTCATATTGTCTAGGAGCCTATGCTGAAGACTTGTGCGAAGTCCCAACATGGATGTAATATAATTATGGTTACCAGGGCTTGTCTTAGCATATTCTGTAATGTTGGCTCAGTAAGAATAAAATAAAAACTTTTAGGCATTCCTCACATGATATGAAAGATTTACAGAAAGAAGCCATTGTGAAATAGTCAATCTCATGAAAAGGGAACAGGACAGAGATCAAAAGAGGTCAATTACAAATTTTTATGTTGTTTATTTGGTCATCAGTTTGGGAGGTTGAGGAAGGAATGAAGCTTTATGTTATCATGAGTCATCTTAGATATTCAGAGTATATTCCAAAGTGGATCTCCTGTATGTATTAGCAGTGCTAGAAGGAAAACTAAGGTGTGTCCTTGATGCTTGTGTTAATTGGCAAGAAAAATTGTAACTGTTTTCAACAAAAAAAGCCTGTGAAAGAACATGGATCTGAATTATATATCATACTGTTTAGTGTGGCAATGCCAACTCTTTCTATTAAAAAAATACTGTTTTTTACACCTTTTGTTCCTATACTTCTCATAATATACTCTGATTCTTTTTGATATTGCAAAGTTCTTCTGGTATTAATTAGGGCTTAGGTGACCTCCCCATTGCCCAGTTTTTTAAAATGTACTAGCAGACCTTACTAAGGGATCATAGCATAGCAGCTGTCCTGCACAGCAAATCCAGGTTGTAATATATAAATGCATCCATGATACATTGCACTCCAAGTAAGGCAAACATTACATGCACTGTAAAGTTGATCTCAACATGCTTGTGTGACCCTAACATTAAATATGCAGTAGATGTGAAGTGTTAAGGATCAAGGCCACAGAGTGAATCTCAGGATCTCCTTCAAACTGGTATCCCAAGGCCTCCAGACAGCACTAATATGCAGTACAGCATAACATAAACCAATAGGTTCTTTTGCAGTCTCTTTTGTTACAGGATTTACTTCCTATTCAAGTAAAAATAAAAAAAAAATAAATCCTCTTCAGTATCATTTTCACAGCAGCATCTGTATATCTCAACTTTTCATGGAAACACCACCATATTTTTTTCTCTGAAAAAAGTATATTGACATAAAAGATAACTGAAAGACAGCGATCCAGTGTTATTAAGAGACGTGTAATAACTTAGAAGATGTAAGATCTCAGTTCAGATAGTATGATTTTATATGTTTTCCAAATAGTACAAAAAGCAAGAAAGAGAAAGGAGTACTGGGCATTCTGAAAAGAAACCCTGGGAACAACATACTATTAAACAACTGATAAATCAGTCACAAAAAGAAAACTACAGATAATGTAGGCATATTACAAAATGGAAGAAGACACTAGTAACAGAGGAAGCAGAGAAGG
>VYZS01026653.1:0-15268 GCA_013400695.1 Neodrepanis coruscans | reverse complement strand
AGAACCCCCCTTACAGCATCACTTGGACTACCAAAACTTCTCAAATATGGTGGATAATGTCTTATCTACTTCCTCGTCCAGTTGCCTCAGGACTCATGGATGTATCTCATCAGGTCCCTTGGACTTGACTTCAGCTTCCTTAGATGTTCTTGAGACCAGTCTTCTACAGCAGGCAGTTTTTCATTCTTCCAATCCCTACTTTCACCTTCTGCAACCTTGAAGGTTTGAATGGACCACTTGCTGGTGAAAACTGAGGCAAAATAGTCATTGAGTACCTCAGCATTCTCCATGTCCTGGGTAACTAGGTCTTCTGCATTCTTCCTGAGAGGATTTACGTTTTGCATAGTCTTTAATTTCTTACTGTTATACTTAAAGAAGCTTTCTTTGTTGTCCTTGATGTCCTTGGCTAGATTTACTTCTGCCAGTGCTTTAACTTTCCTAACCATCTCCCTGGTTGTTCGGACAATTTCTCTGTATTCCTCCCAGGCTACCTTCCCCTGCTTCCACTCTCTATAAACTAACTGTTTGTGTTTGAGTTTGTCCAGGATCAACTTGTTCATCCATGCAGGCCTCCTGGAATTCTTCTCCAATTTTCTTTTTATAGGGATGCATTGTTCTTGATCCTGGAGAAGACAATTCTTGAATATTATCTAGCTCACTTGGGCCCTTCTTCCCTCCGGGGCTCTATACTATGGCTCTTTACCAAGGAGATCCCAGAAGAGACCAAAGCTTGCTCTCTCCAAGTGCAGGGTCGTAAGCTTGTTTGAATTCTTCTCCAATTTTCTTTTTATAGGGATGCATTGTTCTTGATCCTGGAGAAGACAATTCTTGAATATTATCTAGCTCACTTGGGCCCTTCTTCCCTCCGGGGCTCTATACTATGGCTCTTTACCAAGGAGATCCCAGAAGAGACCAAAGCTTGCTCTCTCCAAGTGCAGGGTCGTAAGCTTGTTTGAATTCTTCTCCAATTTTCTTTTTATAGGGATGCATTGTTCTTGATCCTGGAGAAGACAATTCTTGAATATTATCTAGCTCACTTGGGCCCTTCTTCCCTCCGGGGCTCTATACTATGGCTCTTTACCAAGGAGATCCCAGAAGAGACCAAAGCTTGCTCTCTCCAAGTGCAGGGTCGTAAGCTTGTTTGAATTCTTCTCCAATTTTCTTTTTATAGGGATGCATTGTTCTTGATCCTGGAGAAGACAATTCTTGAATATTATCTAGCTCACTTGGGCCCTTCTTCCCTCCGGGGCTCTATACTATGGCTCTTTACCAAGGAGATCCCAGAAGAGACCAAAGCTTGCTCTCTCCAAGTGCAGGGTCGTAAGCTTGTTTGAATTCTTCTCCAATTTTCTTTTTATAGGGATGCATTGTTCTTGATCCTGGAGAAGACAATTCTTGAATATTATCTAGCTCACTTGGGCCCTTCTTCCCTCCGGGGCTCTATACTATGGCTCTTTACCAAGGAGATCCCAGAAGAGACCAAAGCTTGCTCTCTCCAAGTGCAGGGTCGTAAGCTTGTTTGAATTCTTCTCCAATTTTCTTTTTATAGGGATGCATTGTTCTTGATCCTGGAGAAGACAATTCTTGAATATTATCTAGCTCACTTGGGCCCTTCTTCCCTCCGGGGCTCTATACTATGGCTCTTTACCAAGGAGATCCCAGAAGAGACCAAAGCTTGCTCTCTCCAAGTGCAGGGTCGTAAGCTTGTTTGAATTCTTCTCCAATTTTCTTTTTATAGGGATGCATTGTTCTTGATCCTGGAGAAGACAATTCTTGAATATTATCTAGCTCACTTGGGCCCTTCTTCCCTCCGGGGCTCTATACTATGGCTCTTTACCAAGGAGATCCCAGAAGAGACCAAAGCTTGCTCTCTCCAAGTGCAGGGTCGTAAGCTTGTTTGAATTCTTCTCCAATTTTCTTTTTATAGGGATGCATTGTTCTTGATCCTGGAGAAGACAATTCTTGAATATTATCTAGCTCACTTGGGCCCTTCTTCCCTCCGGGGCTCTATACTATGGCTCTTTACCAAGGAGATCCCAGAAGAGACCAAAGCTTGCTCTCTCCAAGTGCAGGGTCGTAAGCTTGTTTGAATTCTTCTCCAATTTTCTTTTTATAGGGATGCATTGTTCTTGATCCTGGAGAAGACAATTCTTGAATATTATCTAGCTCACTTGGGCCCTTCTTCCCTCCGGGGCTCTATACTATGGCTCTTTACCAAGGAGATCCCAGAAGAGACCAAAGCTTGCTCTCTCCAAGTGCAGGGTCGTAAGCTTGTTTGAATTCTTCTCCAATTTTCTTTTTATAGGGATGCATTGTTCTTGATCCTGGAGAAGACAATTCTTGAATATTATCTAGCTCACTTGGGCCCTTCTTCCCTCCGGGGCTCTATACTATGGCTCTTTACCAAGGAGATCCCAGAAGAGACCAAAGCTTGCTCTCTCCAAGTGCAGGGACGTAAGCTTGTTTCTTGCCCTTCTCATTGCCCAGAGGATCTCAAACTCCACCATGTCATGGTCACGGTAGCCAGGGACAGGGCTGGGCTGTCCTTGAGCTTCACATACCCCATCAGCCCCTCCTTGTTGGTAAGAATAAGGTCCACGAAAGCACCTCATCTCGTGGACTTCTCTAGCACTTGGAGAAGGAAGCTGTCATCAATGCATTCCAGGAACCTCTTGGATTTAGCTGTATCTGAAACTGCTGGAAGGGCATACCTTAATTTCAGCACAGACTGACCTGACTTACAGCTTGTGTCATCATTTGGCTATAAACCTCTCTTCCAGTAAGAACAACTGGGGGAAGCCTTTGAGTGGACTTTGAAGTAATTGTGGAAGCAGAGGACACGAGGTGGGACCGCTATATTGGAGCTGGAATCCAACACAGCCTGCTGGAGTGAGTGCCACATTTCCCTAACACTGCCTGTGCCCGTTCATTTGATTGGTAACTCCACGTGTGTCTGTNGCTCACTTGGGCCCTTCTTCCCTCCGGGGCTCTATACTATGGCTCTTTACCAAGGAGATCCCAGAAGAGACCAAAGCTTGCTCTCTCCAAGTGCAGGGTCGTAAGCTTGTTTCTTGCCCTTCTCATTGCCCAGAGGATCTCAAACTCCACCATGTCATGGTCACGGTAGCCAGGGACAGGGCTGGGCTGTCCTTGAGCTTCACATACCCCATCAGCCCCTCCTTGTTGGTAAGAATAAGGTCCACGAAAGCACCTCATCTCGTGGACTTCTCTAGCACTTGGAGAAGGAAGCTGACATCAATGCATTCCAGGAACCTCTTGGATTTAGCTGTATCTGAAACTGCTGGAAGGGCATACCTTAATTTCAGCACAGACTGACCTGACTTACAGCTTGTGTCATCATTTGGCTATAAACCTCTCTTCCAGTAAGAACAACTGGGGGAAGCCTTTGAGTGGACTTTGAAGTAATTGTGGAAGCAGAGGACACGAGGTGGGACCGCTATATTGGAGCTGGAATCCAACACAGCCTGCTGGAGTGAGTGCCACATTTCCCTAACACTGCCTGTGCCCGTTCATTTGATTGGTAACTCCACGTGTGTCTGTATGCATCTTAATTTCTGAGTAAAGGTATTTCTGACACAACTCATCCCTTGCTAGAGCATAAATTCAGATGAGTCTGATGTTGGCATGGTATTTCCCAGTGTTTCCTCCTGTGACAACAAAATGTGAGAAAGCTTTTAGCACAAAAAGTCATTTATAAGGAACTGTACATATTACATCAGATCACACATCACGAAGTTCATTAGCTGGGGACACAAAGCACTTCACACCTCTCTGAGTTTCTTCTTCCACATGGTGGGAAACCCAAGATACTGGTCATGGGATGGCGCAGCAGCAACTGACAGATCAAATAGTAGATTGGGAGCATTCACAGGCTGCCAGTTAAGCCTGTTGTGTGTCATCAGGCAACAGTAGAAGCCCGTGGAATCACCCTGAAAATGAAGTAATGTACCCCTAGCCTTTGTGGCACTATGAGGTTGGAGCATGCCGTACCTGAGCATAAAATTGCAGCAGTCCTTGAAATGCTTAATTCAATCATTCTCTGGCCTGAGCTGGAGTAAGTACAGTGCTGTCAGTCATCCCTGATTTTCTGGCTCATCACAGCACACAGCAAAGTTTAGCAGGCTGCATTTGCTGTTCTACCTCAGCAAGGCTGAATCCCAAGTGGTAGGACAACTGAGTCTGATCTCTGAAGTTGTGGTGTCAGTGTTCTTTGCATGGTGCCCACAGATCTCTTACATCTCTTCTGCTTAAGTTACTTATCAGCAGCACCCCTGAATATTTTCCTTTGAAACCTCTTTTCTCCATCATATCAATCTGTTTGTTCTGCTGATAGTGAAAAAGCCACCAAAGAAAACTTTAGGTCGCATGCACAGAGAATCAACTTGATCACATAAGTATCCGAAAGAGAACAAACTGAATATGTCTTTGTCCCCTGAGGTAAATATCAAAGGATTTATTCACTACTGATTTAAAATTGTCACAATTTATTATTTAGCATCTGAAAAAAGATATCTGAAAAACTCAAAAACTGTGTTTTACATTATTTTTTTGTCTCTAAGTGCATGGTTAGGAAATAAGCTATTCCTTTATACAATCCCTGAATACACATAGATACACTTAATCCTATGCCCCAACCCCAAAACTTACTTGGTTAGGGTGGCCTGAATCCTTTTTTTGGAAGAACATTTTCATGTATTTATTTTCAAATATTGATCAATGAAATGAAATTTTGATGACAAAAGTCATTACACATAGTTGAACTAAAGTATCAAACCATCAGGAAAAAAAACACCCCATGAGGCAAAGGAGAATGGGGTGGGACATTGCCAGTGTTTCTTACCCCACATCATCTCCTTGTTTTGAGATGGGCACTTTATTGTCCACATATTTTTAATCACCAGAGAAACTGGCAGTATTCAGAAAAGCTGATACTTTCCTTCTCAGCAATAACTATTTGTTTTTCTAATGGACAATTTTGGCTTAAATCTTAGAAAAAAATAACAGTTAAGATGGAAGAAGACAGAAACAAAAAAATGTATTAATGGACTCTGTGCATTTGCTAAACCAAAACAAGAATACAGCTTTGCCATATGTATTCAAAGTCTGGAAACAATTGCCTTTTGAAATTTCCAGTACAGGTTAAAAGGATGCATGTATTTATGACTGGTAATGTTTAGTCATTACAACAATAAAATGATTGAAAATGAGTGACAAGCACTGTCATGATATAGTAAATTTGGTTTATTTTGCTGCAAATTTGCAAGTCATTATTTCAAAGCCTCAGAATTCAATGCATAGACTCCAGACTCATATAAAGGAACTGGGCTGATTTTGTAGTACAAGTCAGTTAGTATGTGTAGCAGGACCACAAGATTATGGGGCTGCATTAGGGTTAGGGTAAAGGTTAGGGTTTGGGTTGCATGCATGTAGATTTTGAATGGCATGAAAGGCATCTGGGACAGGACTAGGATCCAGAGTGTATTGAAAGAGAACTGATGGCTATGAGTTTCAGCAACCAGTTTCTTCTGAGTTTTAGGTTCAGTACAAGCCACAAGTCTCATGTCGCTCTGGAGGTTTTATGAGCCTGGACTTCTTATAGCTGGTGGAACAGAAATAAAGGTGTATTAAAATTAAACTGTGACTAATGACTTTTTTTTATTTTTATGATGACTCATGATAACTCAGGGAGGTCTTGAAGACAAGTAATTCAACAGAAGCTTTCAAGATACTACTATTTAAAAAATATTTGATGTAAAGGGTTAAATCTTAATAAAAGAACAATGAGTAGCCGAAGTGAAATTACTTTCTATCTATACTAGTACATTCAATATTTAAAAAATCATTTAAGAAGTTGGAGAGATGCAAAAAGAGTCACAAAAAATCAATTGAGGACTAAAGAAAATACTTTGTGAATATTAAAAAATCCAGTTTATTTAATTTAAAAAAAAAGTCCAAACCATGATTTTTTTAACAGAACCTTAATATCTTCATAAGGAGAAAATGTGCTGCAGAGAAGGGCAACAAAAAATATCAAGTGAAACCTGAAGCCGGAGAATTTGCATTCAAAACAAGACACAGCATCATTAAAAGCTGGAGCTGACTACCCACAAAGTTATGAATGCTTCTTCTCTCACTATCGTAGAATCTTTGCTAGTTCCCAGGCCAGAGAGGAAAAATCATGTTACAAATGATGTATTAAATGTAATTAAAGCTAGAGCGACATCACATTCCCATTCACAGACAGGGGAAGGACTAGAGGCACCATATGTAAGAACATTGCAGCAACCCTAGAGCATAGAAAAGCAGTATGATTCTGAGATTAGGACAGACAAGTGGCTTAATTCAGTCATGTCTAGGGTCCTCACTGTTTTCTTATTTCATGGTCAGCTATGAAAAGCTCAGAAAACCCTGTTCAAATTTTTTTTGCATTAACTAGGGAGTTTGTCATAAGTCATAAGGTCTAATTAAAAAAAAAATGAAAAGTATGTCAGATGTGGGAAATCAGACCAGACAGTCTAATGCTTTTTAATTGTCTCAAACCTTATGTCCTTAAGCAACTAGACTGTATATAATAAAATCCTCTCACTCTTAAAAAGTTATCTGGAAGAGATATAAAGATGAAATAGCACTCTTGGGAAGACTTTATAATCAAGAAAAGTTAAAAAAACCTAGAAAAAGTGAAATAAATGCCAAATCCAGTCACTTGAAGTTATAAATTATAGAGAATTTGTGAATTTCTAGCTGTTCCTGTTGCCCTGCCCAGTTTACATGAAGCATTAACTGGTTTCTCCATTCACCAACCCTGTGCTAGGATTATTGTGAAAAAGGAGGAACCTGTGGAGCAACTGCTTTATCGTTTCAGATGTGTGTTACATTATATGTACCTTCAGGAATTATTCTACTTATGCATCTGCATTAGGCCACCAGTACAGCTCTTACAGCTTCTTGTTAGTTCTATCAATATTCTTCTGACACTCAGGAGATAAAGTTATTAACTGTCTTGCGAGGAGCAATGAATCCAACTTACAACAGCCTTTCCATACATAGAAGCTCCTCTCTTAGATGAAATAAGATTGTTAATTCCACCTGTTTCTAAGGTCAAAATCCTGTGCTGTCACAGGAGAAAGTATGAGGTGAATCACCGAAGACTATACTAGATTGTCAGAAGAAAAATAATTTGCTGCAAGTTTTCAGAATTTGGTGTACGTGTTTTACTGTGAAACACTACAGAAAAGTTTATAAAGTTCTTCCCAGGGATTTTCCATACCTCTTCCCCTTACTTGTCCTTCATTCTTTTTTTTTCATCTGCAACAATTTTTTCTTTGTGGAGTAAAATTAAAGGGTAAAAATAGTACAGATAAAAAAAAGAGAAAAAAGGACTTCATATCACACCCTCCGGTGTCTGGTCTGATCTGTTCAAGTGTTAGCTTTACTACCTCTTAGATGGTAAGCAGTAGAGACTTGCAGGTTTAGAATAAGTTTCTTTTGGTCACCTAATAAAATTTTGCAGTTTGGAGCATTTTGGATGGAAAATCAGATTCCCTGGATCTTGAAGTGCAAACTAGTACAGGAAAGTAACAAAAACATTCCAATGTTTAAGGAAATTATTTGTTACTCTTTAGATATACTACAGACAAATCCAGCAGAATTTGCACAATCAGCAGAAATTCTAAATTTAAATTTATACTATGAGGTATGCAGTGTAATTACAAGCACTTGAAGGGAGGGGGGATAAATATGGTCAACAAGACAGAAAGATATTTTCATATGATAGTACCCTCTAGAGATAAGATATTTCCAGAAACTGGAATGGTATGGAAGAAAAGCATTATTTTTTTTCTGCTCTCTTCTTCAAAACAATGAAGAAGCAAAAGTGCTCATATGAAGCTCATCAGCTACATTGAGTGAGAACTTGAGAATTAACTAACATACTTGGATGATCCGTGGACCAGGATCCTGGTGCAGTAGGATGCATAATTGGTCTGGCAGGAAATATTTGCCTTTCATGACAAAAAAAGGAACTGGAGAGATCTAAGCTTGAAACATAAAGTGACATACCTCAGGATTCAAATAGCTGATTGCTGTTTTGTTTTGTAACATCTGATATAATCTAAATATTTCCTATGTTTTTGTTGTGGGTTAGAAAATAAAACCGTTTTCCCCCCCATTCCCCGTGGGGCCGCGGGCACAGAGGCCGCGCCAGGACCGCGCTGTGGGGCCACGCTGCGGGGCCGTGCCAGGACTGCGCTGCGGGGCCACGGCCGCATCGCTCTGAGGGCGCCGCCATTACCGGATGTGCACTTCCGGCCTGTGGGGCTGGTGTCACTTCCGGTCCGACCCGGCGCTCCCATGATCAATCGGGGGGCGGGGCCCGGATGCCGATTGTCCAATCAGAGGAGGGCCCTATAAAAAGGGGAGAGCAGGCACCATCTTGCTCTTTCTGCTGNGGTGTGTGTGGCTTCTCTCGGACATCTCTTGTCAGTACCGCTACTTTTAGTGGTAAAACCACGACAGTTTTATAGAAATAAAAAGAGTTATCACAGACTACAATATAATAAAATTAAGAAGTATACAAGTAAGCCTACAAAATATATAAAAATGAGACAGACTGAGAACAAGAACAGATGAGGAAGCAAAGGTTATTATCCATTAATCAGAAAATAAGCAGTTTTGGTATTGCAAATCGGGAATAACATGACAAATCCACAGACAAATGTAAATTCAAACCCACTGTGAGATTTAACTTCTGATAAAATGGAAACTTTACTGCAAGTTATCTGAGTCCTTACTGTAGATGGTGCTGTAGTATAAAACATGCATTTCACTCTGGCTGCTCATTTTAAACTGTCTGGCTATGAGTGACATAAAAGTTACTCTGTGCACAGAATTGATCCACAAATTCTTGTGATGGATTATGTAAACATATTGCAATTGATGTGTGGATCTATGTGAGCAAATGATTATTTAAAAAGAAATAATGAAACATATGTTGAATTCTTTTCTGTTATCATAATGTTTTGGTGCATTTTACCATATTGTTAAAAAAATGTTCTTTATCAAAGGGTTGTGAGGCACTGGAACAGGCTGCCCAGGGAAGTGGTTGAGTCTGCATCCCTGGAGGCAATAAAAAGGCATGTAGATGTGGTGATTAGGGACATGGTTTAATGATGAGTTTGGCAGTACTGAATTAATGGTTGGACTTGATGGTCTTTTCCAAACTAAATGATTCCATAAATCTATGGTATGCTAGGCCATATAAAAGTTTAGAAAAAGATCTCTGGGATATATTTGCCGAGAAGGTTAAATGTCTCTTTTTTACTTTGTTTTATACTGACTTCTTCCTTCATTGGGAACCAGTGTGAATTAATTTTCTCTGCGAAGGGCAAATATAGAGCATTGGTAAAAATCAAGTTCAGTGCATATGTCACCAGCAATTCTTATTCCAGAAAAGTCTCAAAAGACACCCAGATATGATGCAAACTGGAGCTGAGCACAGGGACAAAAGGCACCCCAGGAGAATGGTCGATGCAGAGGAGGGCTGGTGTTCTGTCCCTGCCTATTCCCTGGTGGCACCAGTTCCCTCATCTCACAGGTGCTTGGGGAGTTCAAAATTTTCTTTCATATTGTCCGTGCTACCTGTTTTGGAGTTACAATGCTTTTCTTGTTTCTTTTCAGCTGGAAAACGCTAACAGTTATGGTGCACTTCAGGACAACCCCCACAGCCTCCACCTTGCTCCTCTCTTGTCTCACTAGTAAGTTAAATGGTTGGGTAAGCACCACTCTGGACAAAAGCTTATAGTTAGCCAACTGCTTCCCTCTCTCCTGACCATAGCAGAAACCAGTCTAATTATCTTTAAAGTGAGGCTCCCCACATCACCATGCAGTACCGACAGTCAAAACGACTCCCACAAGTGGCCTGAGCACTTCCTTCTCTTCCAGTTCCCAGAGGTGCTATGTGACCTTGCACAAATGCAGAATGAGCAGAATGAGATTTGTGTGGCAATTCACTGCTTAGCATTTCTGCTGAGAGTGCTGGCAAAGCCTCACATTTCTACCTTGTGCACAAATATTTATCACATGGACATGAAAAACTGCTTTTCTTGAAAATCAGTGGAGCTGTGTAAAGATACAGTAATGTCACCCCACTGAGCACAATAATTGTAGGATAAAGGCAACAATGTAAATTAAGAAAATTAATTAATTTATTTGCTTTGGCAAAAGCAGCTGATACTGCTTGATGCTGAAAAAGTGAAATCAAAATAACTGAAAACGGAACAGCCAAAGAGCACTCTTTGGATTTTTATTCTGAGTTTTGTTCAAAATCAGAACATACGGATATGAGCAGGGATAATGTGAGTTTTAGGCAAGTCTTGTGTGCTCCTTTAATGCTAAATATAGCCAGCTTACTTCGGTGGAATACTAGGACTGAGAAAAACTCATAAAGTTCTGCTCTTATCTAGATACCTGTACGTGAATCCAGATAACATTTCCTGATGTCACTGTGTAAGAAAAAAGCTTTTCTATCTTACAAGCTAACTGGCATTATGGCAATGAAGGAAGATGCAGCTGCCTGTTGCACACTGAGTCTTTGGGTGGTGTGTTCAATGGAGTATGTAGCTCCTCTTTCAAAACATGTGCTTGGCAGGGGTCTGTTTAATGGAAGACAAGAGCTTTCAGGAAGTGCTGGTACAGTGCATGGGGCAAGGAGCATACTAGTCTGGCCAACTGCATGTGTGCAGAGAATGAGTCTTCAGACACACCACGAAACCCAGACTGACTTTTAATTTCACAGAATCACAGAAGCACAGAATAGATCAGGTTGAAAAGGACCCAGTGGGTCATCTTGTTTGACCTCCCTGCTCAAGCAGGGACATCCTAGAACACATTGCACAGGATTGCATCCATATGGTTCTCGGATATCATCAGTGAAGGACACTCCACATCCTCTCTGGCCTGTTCATCCTCATATTCAGATGGAAATTCTTATTCGTCAATTTCTGTTTGTTGCCTCATGTCCTATTGCTTGGCACTACCAAGAAGAGCCTGGCTCCATCCTCTTGCCACTTGCCCTTCAGATATTTGTAGACATTGATGAGATCACCTCTCTGTTGTCTCTTCTTGGGTCAGAACAGACTCAGTTCCCTCAGTCTTTCCTTGTAACAGAGATGCTCCATACACTTAATCCCTAATTTCACACTTACTTTCAAATGGAAATTATCTCCAGTGAAGCCAGGTTTATGAAATTATCAGACGAAGAACTTCTCTAAGTTCTTCTTCTTCTCTAATTTTCCTCTGCACCTTTGACCAAAGGAGGCCCACTCTTGATCACCTTTTCCTCTTAATGTCAGTCTTCAAGAAAAAAACTCTTTTGCTGCATGGTAGTCTTCAAAGTGCAATATCTGCTAATCATTTTGTTGGAAGCACCAGCTGCCTCCTGAGTCTCTGAGACTAGCCTGCAGCCTGTTTTAGCAGGTGCTTCCACACTATTGTATACTCTAATCCAACATTTTTAACCATGGAGGCACCACTAGTCTGCTGTGCAACACAGGCTGCTTCCTAAGCCAAGAAAGCAAGGGATGAGGGAAGAGATACAGAGAAAGAGAGAACACTGATTGTATCAGCAGCATTATATTAGAATGACGATCCTGGTAAAATACAGTTTAAAATATTTATCATCAACTTATACTTGTTTTTCAGGTAATTTCACCCCCCCAGTTTTCTATGAATTATCAGTCACAGCTCTTAAAGGCTAGGGGAAGAGCTCAGGGAAAAGTTCTGTCCTTAATTTTCTGTGTGATGCTGGGAGAAGCAGAGCAAGAACAGTATCAGGAGACTGACTCATTTCATGGACACAGGAAACAAGAAGGAAAGTCTAATTGTGCTTCTGTGTGCTGCTTTGAGAAGTATGCTCATCTGGCTCGAGTCTTGCACATGTGGACAGAAATATTTAAAAGCAGTGATATGATGGCCTAAAAGCAGAGAGTCTAAATAGTAGTAAAACCCGATAAGCAGTGAGAAGCTAACTGTTACAATGATGCCCTGAGTAAAGTAAATGCAAATGATGCCAAGATTGTCAAGCTGAGTCAAATGGCTGGGCAATGCAAGGTGATCTGGAACAGATGCAAGATTGAAAGAAGATATTGTAGTAGGGAGCTGAGGTCAGCCTGTCAGTGCTTTCACTGAAAAGGGCAGTATTTGATCTTGTCTTTGGTGCCTGGACAGGCAGCTGTCCCTGGAACACCCTCTCTGTGGGGCAAAAGGCAGGCTGGGGGCCAAGAGGAAAGAATAACCCTAGAGGCACCTGCCAGGCAATTTTATCTAAGCCTCTAATTTAAAAGCTGAGTGGTCAGCTGTGTTTTCTGCCCTTAGCTTTTTGTTTTCCAAGCCTAGCTGCTGTCTCCCACAGCCTTCTCCTTCCCTGCAGTATTTTACAGGACGGAGCAGAGCAAAGCAGATAACCTAAAATATGCCACTTCCAGAATAGCAATAGGCTGCATAGTCAGAAAGTTTGTTAAGATGCAAATTTGGCAGCAGAATTTGTTAGTTCTGATATCTCCCTGAATTTATTTGAGAAAACTGCTTAGCACTGATGAAATGTTTTTTTTAATTAAAAAAAAAATCATGGTAAACACAGGCTAGTCACAAGTTATTTCTAAAAAAAATTGATTTGTCTTTCTGCACCTGAATTTCTGTTAATTGTCTTTGATCTATGTACAATAGCCAACACATGTCAAAAATAATAACATATTTAAAGAACCCCAACCCAACAACAACAACAACAAAACACCAATTACTTTAAGTGACTGTCAAAAAAGAAAGCAAACTCCCATAATTTTGGAAGGGACTTCTTTTTCCAATTGTGTAGTTGTAGCAGTATTGTTATACCAGTGAGTATGTCTGCTTTAGCTTTACTATAAATTTTCTCCCTGACACATGTTTACAGGAGCTTGACCACTCAAATGCCTTTCTAAAATGTCAATGTATTCATATAAGAAAACGTTTTCATTTATCTCAGTGAGCAAATCTAAATAAAGAAATAGTTCAAGCTATGTATAGGCTCTTAGACAATAGTTTTGAACACTGAATTTTTGGCTTTTGATGATTTTAAAATCCTACTGAGTACACTTCTGCATTATTGAGTTTCAAATGCTTGTACACATCTGGCTTGTTGTTTAAATTTCCTATATTTCTACTCAACCTAAAGACTTTTACTTTTCCAACCGATTTTGTCTTTTAAAAATGAATTTGGGTCCCGCTCATAACCTTGACTAAATGGAGGTTCCTGGAATATTCTATCTTCTGAATTGTGGGCCTGATCCACAGTTAAGGTAGGTCAAACTAGCTGCACTGTCCTCAGTGTCAAAGTATTGTATTTGGGGATCTGACCTTTTGATGGCAAACTATTTAATGAAACTAATAAATCAAGTTTAATGTAATTGCCAGCAGACTAGATATAGTCCTGAGAAATACAGCTATGTAATTTCCCCAATACGTTCAGAAAAAGTCACACTATTTTCCTCTGTAAGCTTTCCTACAATTGCTAGAAAAAGCAAAGAATATCTTCTATTAAAGAAGGACACTTCAATACAAAATAGCATCATTACCATAAAAGAACTATGTAGTATTTTTGGTAGATCATTAATTAAGACAAAAAATTAATAGTGCAAATAAAAGCTAGTTAATTTAAATAGTTCCTACTCCTGACAAAGTACCTTATCTAGTTTATAGTATAGCATTGATATGTTATCTATATTTTCAGCCATAATGGAAGTTTGCGTGTTGTAATTAAACTGGAGGGTATGCAGTTAGCCTAAATATATCTGTCCAGAATAACGCTACATTTGAATTTTCATGCAAAGTGAAATTCTGTTGAATTTTTCCAGTTTGCCATTCATTAATTTCACTATTATTTATATATTACTGTGTATTTTCTCTACTTAATGTGTGTTTATATGATGTGCATTTTTATCTGAATTATATTTCAAACAGTAGTGGGTGGTTTAATAGGGTTCCTAGATTCATAAATTACAATATGAGAAAAATACAAGTCTTTTGAAAAGTGTAAATAATGAAGTTGGATACAAGTGAACTTCAACAGTAAATATGAAAATACCATTTTCTCAAGGACAAAGATTCACCAACTCATATGTATTTTTATTTTTAATGTATTAGAAAGATCAAGTACAAGTCCTCAACAGTTGTTTCTGCAACTTTGAACAGCTGAGGAAGCCTGAATGAATCAGCCATCACTGCAGAGGATTTCAAATTAAGTGCAAGTACAGAGTATTCAGTTGCTTATATCTGTAGAATAAAATTGAGGAAATTCATAATTATGCTCCTTAATTAATACAATTTAAATTTTGATTTTTAAAACTTATTTTCTCCACCGATAGAGCTTAAATTTCACCAAAACACACCATTTCATTTCTTGCATGCCAAAGTCCTTAGACAAAGCCATGTTGAAATAGTTTTGTTTCAAGTACATATTTGCATTTTATATACATTTTGAATAACTAAGCTGTGATTCTAAAAATTATTTGAGAAAACACTAAATACACTAACTCAAAATGATGTCAAAAATCAAAAAACTTGACAAAGCTCTCATTTTGGCGAATATTAATTTCAGGAGAAAACCAAACAAGTTTTTCTCATTTTGTTTTCAAAGATTGAAGTTGGTAGAAAAACCAATGGGTTCACTTTGCTATATTTCATGCTTTTCCCCTTAAACAAGCACATATAAATGATAAAAAAGGAAGAATGCTAATATTACAGGTGCCAAGCTCCTAGACAGCTTACAATGGCTGATGTACTTGTCAGCAGGGGGAAATCTGATATATATTTAAACCATTTCTGTCTTTAAGATGTTCCCCCTCCCATAAACTCTACAGATCAGCAATGTAATATAGACTTTGATTCAGACACCTTAAACATTGCTCTAATAATATCTAGTGAAGGCAATTATGAAATAGGGGTCTAAGACTGAGTATATAATACCAGAGATTTTTTTTAATTTTTACTCCTTCTTTCATTTAGAATGATGTAATGAAATTTCAGCTGTAATAGCAAAGGTTTGAAGGAAGAAAATGTCTGCACTGGCTTCGGGGACATTCTCTCAGCTCTTCTTCACAGTCGCAGTTGTATTTTTGGGCAGAGCTCAGCAGAAGAGCACCTTGATTGGATGCAGTAGCAATTCCCCTAAAAGCCTATTCAGTTAGAGTGGCTCCCATGATGCACCATGTTATACATG
>VYZS01026637.1:13669-25444 GCA_013400695.1 Neodrepanis coruscans | reverse complement strand
AAAGAAAAAAAGTCTGTTGAGCAAATAAATCTTTCCAGAGAAAACAGATTTGTTTCCAAATCAGTCAACTGTGCTGAACTGGAAAGGAAGAAATGTTATTTTTTCCAGGATGAAAGCAAAACAAAATCTCTCCCTGTTTATCCTGTCTCACTCATTTCTAAAGAAGGTCAGTTTAATTCCTTCATTACTTTTCCTGCTGTCTTACTTAACCTGAAGTCCTCTAGTCTTTTTCAATTTCACTGGCAAGACCCAGTCTAGTTTGTCCAACACAGGAGTGCACTGTGCTTTGCTCTTCACAGCCATGGGAGGATGCTGAATAGAGCTGGGTGAACTGTAAGCATACAGACATTTTCCTTTCTTACTTGCTTTCTCCATGCTCCTGAATAAAAACGTAAACCTCAAGCATTTATTGTCGATTTAGTTTCCTTTTAGCATCTTATTCATTACAGGCTCCAAAGCCTGTGAAAACGATCACAAATTCAGACTGCCCTAGCCCTGTGCATTGTGCCATGCTGAAATACAAACCCTTGTGCCATAAGCATTTTTTAATATTGGTGCCTGGAACTGAGTTTGGAAGGAAGGAATGGCAGTAGAAATACAAGGCAATATAGCAAACCAGGGAAAAGAGCTTTCCTACCCCTAAAACAGGTAGCTTTTGATCTTTAACTCAGAAGAAGCCTAGGACAACTCTTCAACTACACTCCATCTACAGTTAGTAGAGGCCATCATATTTGCTTATATCAGCCCAGCTAGCACACAGGGTATGTTTTTCTTGCTGTACAGTCAAATGCAGACATAGATGTACATTTCTCTAATAGCCACGGTCTGTAAGATCAGTTAGTTTGATCTCCTAGTCAACACCGTAAGGAAACAAAAGTGCATCCTGCTGAATTCTCCTCTAAGTGTTCTTATTGTGCTGTGTTGGCTAGACCAGCTTAACCTCTTCTGTGGTCACATAAGCTCTATTGACTTTGGAGCATCCGCATCAACAAAACAGCCTGAAGGGAGGTGTATGCTAGCTGCCAATATGCAGGGTTTAGAGTAAAAGGCTCCCATCACATGATCAAGCACGTAGGCCTTATCTACAGCCTCTTCTGCCCTTGTATTACCTCATTCCTGCCTCAGGTGCTGAGCATGCAGACTCTATAGCAGCTTCACCAGGAGAGCTGTGAAGTGATGACTCAGGGACCTTAACCAGACCAGGTGCCTGCTCCCCGAATACATTTTGGCAAGTCTAAAGGCAAAGCAGGTTCACACTGTCAGTACACACACCAAGGAAGCCGGGAGAGCTGCCATGGCTCTTTGTGAAACTCTCCAGAGTTATGTTGAACCCATAGCTGAACTCAGTTCTCAACTTAGTTTCTACACAGACCTCTTGTACTATGAAATGTGCTACTTCTAAAACAAAAAAACTATAGGATATGATATATGGCAGTTCTCTACAGGATTTCACAGCTTTGCTAGCAAAATGAGCAGTAGTTTCACATCTTTCATTGCAATTGCAGTTCAAGCATCAGCATAAAGTGCAGCAGTCCTTGCAAAACGAATCAGCTCTCCTCCATGCCTCCCTTTGATGACTAGTCAGATTTTATCCACTGTCCTGGAGCTACTAGTGGATTTATTTCACCGTGTTGCTCTTCACTTGCTCAGACACTAGATTAGCTATGCATTTTGCTTGTTTCTGATTTTGGTGGCACAGGATACAGACTTTCTTATACCCACTGTCCTATCAGAAGTACTTTCTATGTTCCAATGTTTGTCCCTTTCAGAGGTGATACAAGGCTTTCTGAAGTTGCCTCCTACTGAAGGGAGAAGCTTACAGGATGAGAGCACCTGCTTATTTCCAGGGAAAATTTCAGCCCAGGAAGCAAAGTACTATTTCCCAGAGTGCTGCATTTCCCAAGGGGCAACACCTCTGTCAGGGAGAAGCACATGTGTTTTACGTGCTTCTGGCATATAGGTTTCTATTGGAATTCATTGCCTTGGTGGCACTTTCTCCAAACTGGGTTCTATGATAAGAACGACTGACCCCATAGTACCGAAGCCATTTAGAAAATGCTACCTACCTCATCTTAATTCAGGCACTCACTGCTGGGATATATAGACTGTTCTTAAATGTCCATTGATCCATTCTGTTGACTTTCATGGGAATGGATCCATATGCCATCATCAGTATTTTCAGTTCTCTAACCCTCTTAGACTTCTGGGGGTTGCCATTTTGAGTCATTGTTAATAATAAAGAAAGTATATTTACAAAACCAAATAGAATGGCTCTGAAAATTGTCACAGTCTCATTGAAGTCAACAGGAGTTGTCTGACTGGGAGCAGATGGCATCAGCTTTTTCTTTAGAACCAGTGTTTATTCACTTACTCTGGATGCCCAAAAATTTTTACACTGCCAACCCTTATCTATGTAGCTCTAGTCCAGCCTCTGTGAAAACAGCATTTGCCAGCTGGGCAAGAAATTACATTGTGTAAATAATTATCCTAGAAGAGAATGGCCTTGGCCATTGAATACTGGAGATGATGCCTTAAGGGGTATGCTTAATATTTGGGATTTCACTATAGCTAGGTAGCTGAGTAACTTAGAAGATTAAGGGTAGAAAATGGCCTGTCCTTCACATGTTTGCATTCTTCTGTATAGATAAAGAGGTAGCTAAACCAAAACATAAGAGCTGGGCTTCTAGGCCTGGTGGGGACTAACAGGGGGTGGGGATAAGCAATAAGGGACCATCCTGTTGGGTGTTTTAGTAGTAAGATGGGGTTTAGTTGGATAGATGAAAGGGGTGGGCACTGGAGGTTATAAAATTGGAGAGATTGTTATGAATTTTCTCTTTTGGACCATCGGACATCACTAGTAAAGCTGCTCTCTCCCTGAACTGCGAGTCTGTCTCACTTCTTATCTCAGCCCAGCTGGGGCCTGACAGCAACAGAGAAATGCAACTAGTCAAAGAGCAAGGCTTTGGAGAGCACTGCTGTAAACTATCGGGTGGAATGTATTAGACAGACATTCAGCAAATGTGACTGAGATCTCTGATTCCCTGCCAGCTGTCAGGTTTGGAATTACAGTCATAATAATTAGCCATGATTACTTTGCGATGTGGTGAAGTCTCGGGGAAGGGGAAGTGTCCAGCACAATTAGCCAATCTGGAGGCGACCGGCGCCGGGAGAGTGCCCTGAGATCATGCAAGAATGGGCACCCTATAAAACCTCAAGCACGGAAGTCCTGCCTCTCTCTTCGGGCTCATCTGTCATCCAAGCTGCATCTCAGCATCTCCTCTGCTCTCTCAGCATTTTCCCACGGCTCGAGCAGCAGCACAGCTGAACCAACTGTGGAGGCAGTGCAGTGCTGAGGATCACGTGGTTCACTAGCTGTGGTATTCTCTTCCCTTTGGGCCTCTGGGGTTTCTTTTCACTTTTCTATCTTCCAGGAACCCTGGAGTGGAATTCAGCGCCATTCCACAGGCCAGCCTCCTTCCTCCCTTGCTCCACCAGCCTAGCAGCCAGCCTGGAGGAGCACAGTCTGTTCCTCGCATTTTATTGTCGGGTTTTTGTTTGTAAAAAAATATTTTGTTGGCTGTTGGATTATTCTATTGCAATCTCTTGTCGTTTATAACGCCCCCCCTAGTGTCCAATTCAGGACATTTTTTACTTTTTATTTTTTATTGGCATCCAATGTGGGGCTGACGAGACATCAATAGAGTCAACATCAACATGCTAGGCAGTTCCTGAGGTACTGGCAGCATGTTTTCAACTTTGGTTTGCAAGATGTGGAAAATTCTCCTCTCCCTAGCATTCCCTTTTGTGAACCCCTTCCTTAATAAGAGCACGTTTGCTAAGGTGATCTTGGCCCTTATCAAGTTCACCTATAGGATCCAGGCTTGGGTAAACTGGACACCCACTATTGCCATAGCCAGGATATATGGGTGGCTGAAAGGTTTCTGTGCCTTTAGCACAGACTCCTGGCCATTTCTGGTAAATTCCACATTCCTGGGGGGAGTGGAAAAAGAGCAGCATCCTCATGGAGATGCTGAGGAATTGAAAAAGAGCAGCACCCTTGTGGAGATGACAGCACCCTAAAAACACTTCTCCTTTTTGCTGTCAGTCAAGATCCACCTGTGACACTTCAATCTGAGCTGCCCTGTCTGCTTGATTGTTATTAATGTTCTCTTCATTGGCCCAGCCTTTTGAAATATGGGCATCCACATGCCGAACTCTGACATTTGGCTTTTCTCTTCTGTTACCAACGTTCTTCCAAATGTCAGAGGCCCAGATGGGCTTACCTCATGCTGCCAGTTGGTCTTCTGCCAGTGGTCCAGCCATCCCCACATCACACTGACTACCATCCAGGAACTGGTGTAGAGATAGAGCTTTGGCCACTGCTCTCTCTCTCTGCTATGTCTACAACCAGCTGCACAGCTTTCAGTTCAGCAAACTGGCTAGACCTACCTTCTCCATCAATGGTTTCTGTGACTTGTCTGGATGGGCTCCAAACAGCCGCTTTCCACCTTCAGTTTGTCCCAAGGAGGCAACAGGAACCATCGGTGAAGAGAGCGTAGCATTTCTCATCATCTGGTAGCTGGTTGTAGGGCGGAGCTTCTTCAGCACGGCTCACTTTCTCTTCTTCGCTGCCATTGTCGGTGAGGTTGAACCTCTCACCTTCAGGCTTTGTTATTATATCAAGAATTCCAGGACGGCTCGGAATTCCAACATGGGCGTGTTGAGTGATCAAGGCGA
This sequence comes from Neodrepanis coruscans, assembly GCA_013400695.1. Classification (NCBI taxonomy): domain Eukaryota; kingdom Metazoa; phylum Chordata; class Aves; order Passeriformes; family Philepittidae; genus Neodrepanis; species Neodrepanis coruscans. Next base: position 20,707 of record VYZS01026637.1, on the reverse strand, counting down.
TCCACATGCCCCAGGTGACGGTACCATGACGCTACCATGCACCGGTAGCGTGGTGTGTAGTGGGGTCTTCCCTTTAAACACCCTCCGCGAAGGCCGCCGGTATCTGCAGCCATTCGCGCGTGTGGATAGTGGGACCTGTCATGCATGTGCGTGGTGCTGGCAGGAGCCAGCAGGAGCTGCCGCACCGCAGGCACCCCCACCCAGTGGCGCGGAGCCCGTGTGGGCAGCGGGGACCAGTGAGAACTGCCGCCGCTGCCCGCCCGGCATTGCAAGCCCCGCTGCCACTCATCGCTCCAGGGCAGGCAGCTGCCGTTCGTCACTCTGGGGCAGGCAGTGCTACCGCTGCTCCACCGCTGCCAGCGGGGAGGGGGCCGCTGCTGCCACCCAAGCACCGCCCGCGGCAGGCAGCTGCCACCGCCCAGCTGCTGCCTGAGTCAAGGCCACGGGACTGGACGGGGCGCTCCCCGTGCCGCACCCACCGCTGCCAAGCCCGCAGCAGACGGCGCAGGGTTCACCCCCCACCTGCTGCCGCCCGACGGCTCTGCTGCCGCTGCCGCGTGGGCAAGCCGTTCTCCCAAGGCAGGCGAACTGGAGACCAGGACCGTGTTGGTCCAGGGGACTGGTTTGTGTCTTCCTCCGGGCCGAATCCGTGTTTGCAAGGCACTGAGATCTGTCCGCCTTGTTTTCTTATAAAACACAGAACACAGGTTTGAAGGCAACCCCCCTCACCACTCCCCCTCTCCCCAAAACCCCCAAGAAAACCAACACCCCCCTCCCCATCCCCTGCTCCCAAAAGAAACCCCCTGTCCTGCACAGAAAAAGGGGAAAAGGGAAAAACAATACGTTTTAAAAAACAGAACCTCATTTCACCCCATAACAGGCTGCTTTGGGTAGAGTGACCCAAACCTGGAGCATTCTTATCCGTCTTACATTTGAAAGGGCTCCACAGGATTTTTTTCAGAGCAATATGTATCATGTGCATAATCATTTGTCAGCTGATACAGACCACCACTAGCATCAGATGACATTTTGGGTTTGAAATGAATTGCTGCCATTGCTGTCCAGTTTCCTTACTGTAGTCAGTCTCATTAAACAAACACTCCGTTGTTTGGCTAGTCAGATAGCAAAAAAAAAAAAAATACAAAAAAGGAAAGAAAAAAGTTGTTGCTTAAGAACTACTGCTGTTTGAGAGCTTGGGATATCCATTGCTTTTGCTGGTCAGCAAAACCTGCCAAGCAGAACCAGATGACTGTGACCCCTGCACACTGCTGTTGGTTTGGGTTGGAACATGTTACCTTGGCATGCATAACCCAACTGTGAGAACAAAGCCTTGCTGCCCTCCAAACCCCTCCAAGCCTGCATTTTAGTGCTTAATGTAATTGTTGGCCTGCTGTCATTTTGGCAGCACTTCAGCTGCAGACCTCAATTTAATGCAATTATTAAATGTAGGATGAATACCATGTAGGATATTGTCATCAAATCCTAGGCTACAGGTCTCGATCTCAAGAGATGATGTTGCCAGTTCCCATACTCAGAGAGTCAAACACACCCTACACTCCCAGAGGTGATGTTTTTCTAACTTGTTCTTAAAACCTCCAGCCACAGAAGGAACTTTGGTAGCCCGATAGGTCCCAGATGCATGACAGTGAGCCACAGTGTCCCTGTGCTCAAAAGGCGCTGCTCTGGAATCAAGAGGACTAGGCATTTCTTCCCAATTCTCTTGATGGCCTGTCTGGTGACCGTTATAGACTTCCCAAACTTAAGAAATAAAAAATTATATTGACTTTACCTGACAAATTACATGTATGAAAAGCATTTTTTCATAAAGATATACAGACTAAAAAGTTCCTAATATTATTAGCATCTAAGAGCGTTAACAATTTTACAAAACCACTATTATTAAAATAGGATAACTCATTTTAATATCCTTAGAACACAAATCCAAGTGGCTTTTGTCTCAAGTCCTCTTTTGTAGAGGACTGTTCCCCTTTCCTTGGCTTTTATAAGATTTCAGCTGCAAGTTGCTGCATGGTGAGGGAGGAAAATTTAAGCTCTTTAGTGTATCATTTTTACCCCATCTGTGTAGGACTTCAGCAGGAAAGCAAATGGCTCTTTTCATAATCAGCTTACTTAATTTCCTTTCTGATGGACAGCCTGTAGCAAACCATCTCCAGATAAGAACCAATAAGCATGGTGGGAGCACAATGTCATCATACAGAGTTCTTTGCCTTTCAGAACTGGGAGTTTTTCATGACCCCTAGGGATCTTAAAGGTGTTTTTAGAAGGAATGCTTCAAATGCGTTCCTGACTTCTTTTTTTGAGAGTAAACCACAGTTACATGGGGAAAGTATAGTGAAGGTATTTGACTGCCAGGCACTGGAGAGAAGATCTACAAGAACATTTGTTTTTGTGTGGTTTTGGTTACTTAATCTGGAATGTCCTTTGATTCAGCTACCCTGTCCTCCTCTATTCCGACATGTACAGAAGAATGGGGCTCTTGGGGACTTCCATTTTCCTCATGCAAGAATTTTGCCTCTGACATGTATGAGGAGTAGGAACACGACTGCAGCAATAAATAAATACCAGCATGATTAAAAACAAATGTATGAAACATTATTAATGATACTCTGGAGAGAATGGAAGCTTAGTATGCCAGAAACATCACCAGGAACTGAACAGATATCAGGGGCTACGTAGCCTGATGTTAAGGCAGCAGAAGGGCACAAAGCAGTGATTTACTGTGCAGACAGCAACATCTGAGTCTGCAGCTGGATAGTTCGGGTTCAATTAGTGGAGTTGTTTTTGAACTAGCAGATCAGGTCTATGTAGGTAACCTGCCTCTGTCAACAGGAACTGATAAGTTTTGCAATTTTTTTTTTAATATTCGGCATATCCCCCTCCCTACTTCCATCATGTTTTCTATACTCACAGCTCTAGAAGAAGTTTTGACAGCTTGCAACCCATATGTCCTTGCTTTGAAGGCATTTCTGGAAAGACAGCTGGATTGTCTGAATGCACAGTGAAGCAGTCTATTGTGCAAGTAGAAGGCTAAGAGTTTGGTGTAACAGGGGGCTCTCCTTCCAGTATTTTTCTTATTTTTTTCCACTGATATATTTGAAATGCAACCACCATATATGCAGTACTTGACTCCAGTGAGCTATTATCTGACAGCTCCTGTTCTGAGCACTCGTGCAACTGCCTGCAGATGGAGAAGGAAACAAGTCATTTGCATATAGAGTAAATATTTTGTCATCACCTGCTGTTCATCCTAATGAGATTTTGCCAGACTCATTAGAATGATTCCACACTTCTTAAGACCCACTGGGATTTCTTCATTATTTGATGGAGTCAACAGTTGGCATATGCTACAGTGTCTTTGTATTCAGGTCTCTTGAAACCTCTGAAGGCAGCTTAAAAAAAGGCAGCAAATAACCCGTTTTGTTTCCCTCTGTATCCCAGGAATTCTTAATGATGACACCAGTGACTCATAAGCATCATGGTTAATGGGATCTCTTTATCAGCCCACTCCCACCAGCTTCTGAAGGCAGTAGGCATCTTTTCACTAGGTACTGGCTTGTCTCTGCATAGCTGAAAGCAAGGACCCTAAGGGTACCTGCTCTCTGCAGAGAACTCCTGGGGATTTCTATTTTCCTACTTTCCCTGATATTTTAAAAAAAATCTTGTTTCTAAATTCATTGGTGGTGTTTTTTAATCCCCTGTTACTCTACCAAAAAGCTGCATAAACAACAGGAAACTGTCCTAATAAGAAATCAGAGAAGATTTGGACGTGGTCCAAATCCACATGACCCTTTCTGTGTGACATTCTCTCCATACAAGTTGGTGATCATACATTTGCTCAGTTGCATAGAACATTGTGCTAATAGTGCCAATGGTTGTGGGTTCAGTCCCTGTACATGCCATTCATTTAGGAGTTGGACTTGATGATCCTTGTGGGTCCCTTCCAAGTCAGAACATGAAGTTAGTGTTCCAGAAATTGCAGTAAAAACAAACCAAAAAATACAGAGAAATGATTTTCATCTAGTATGTCAACTGTAATCTGAGGTGCTCCAATGGATTAGCTGGATATAATTGGTTTGGGTGTTACTTATAACAACACAGAGTAAAAACAAAATCCTGAAGTGTGATATGGAAGTTGACAGTGTCACTTTAAGCAAATTCACTCTAGATGATTTTTGCTTTGGGAGCCTCCCTTTACAAACAGACCTTGCCAGGGGCCAGAGTAAACGCTGCGTTAATCTTAGATCAGCCTTTAATTTTCCTACTTCCTTTCCCTTCTCCTTTCCTTTCTATTTCCTTCTGAGGTGGCAGTATTATGGACAACTTAAATTAGACCTGTCCATAGCTGAAAAAAAAAAATCACCAACTGAGGACAGTAAGAGTAGCAATAAACTCAACATAGTAATTATTTTCCTGTCACACAAGCAATTACAAAAGCAAAGAAAGAACAACTGAGTGCTCTCAACCTGATATTGATCATTTAATTTTCTTAAGCCATGTAATATTAAGCAGGCTAATGCTACTAAACCCTGGCAACAATTAAGCGTAGCTATGAAAAAGTCAGACTCATTGCAGGCTTGAGCAAGAATGATAACTCACTACCATGCCAATAATTATGTGCAATGGAAATAGTGAAATTAAAGACAGATTACTTTGGCACAAATTCACCATTTTAGTGAGGTTTGTATGTGGCCTGGTTTCTGCCAGGTTTGTGTTAACATGACACACTCCATTTGCTTGGTGTTCCTTGCAAGACCAACCTGCTTGTCCATGGATTCCATAGGCTAACTGGGGATTGTAGCTTCTGTTTATAAGGTGAAGAATGAACTTGGCAAAAGGTTAACTCATGAGCATTAAGACTCCCGCGCTTTTCATTCATGCCGTGGGCTGAAACACCATCATAGCGAACACGGGAAGAGCAGGCTGGAGGTTTTTGCTGTTTGTCTGGTTTTAAACATGAACCATCTGTTGGTCATTCCAGAGCATGTGACTCTCTTTAGACCTGGAGATGTGGTTGACAAAACATAGGTGCTGGTTGGCTTGCGGAACCTACCTATTGTAGGTTCCCTGCTCCTCCTAGATATTATTAATAACTCATTAGTTGCAAATCATATTTGCCAGTCCCATGTGAATACTCAAAACACATGAGGACATCTCAAAAGAAAATTGACATCTATGTTTATGCAACAGTTACACCTCAGAATTTGGTTCCATGGATAGCTCTTTGGATGCTGCTGACTGCACTGACTAGATTTCAGTGGATTACACTGGGAGCTTGGGCACCTGGCTTGTCTGTAGATACCGAGTGTATGCTACAGTTTCTGAAACACTGCCCACTGGATTTGTCCTGCAATGGTATGGTTGACCCCCAGTTGTCTCTCCAGTTGGACATGTGCCTTCTGTACATGGGAGGCCAGCCTGAATATCCCAGCTATCTCACAATATCTCATGTGGCTCTTGGTACCATGTGTGAGCAATATGTGGAATATATATCAAATCCTTCCAAACAAGGTGACCTTCCAGTGCTGGTCTTGAGGTTTATACCATGAATTATGGACAAGCCTGCTTGGCAAAGCAGCCTCAGACCAGTGTTTAATTATGAGCACAAACAAAAAACAAAATGATTCACCATAGGAGAAGAAAGAACAGTGAGCAGACACTGTGGGATGAGGTTTTCTTCTCCATGCTTTCATGGTGGGTGCAGTAGCAGTTCCTCAGAAGCATTCTTGCTGTAAGAATCATCTTGAATACCAAGGAAACACCAAATTTGAACCATATGTGAGGGCCCTGCACAATGCAATCCCATTTCAGTTCCATTAATTTTAGTTTCTGTTATTTCGTGTTGTATCACTTAAATGTCTCAAGGTGAATTGTCATCAAAGTCCTACGCAAATTAGCGAAAGGTTGAATTTTTCCTTTCCCGATTTATGCTAAGGAAGAGAGTTCTGATTTAGAAAAGTTAAGAAACTCCACCTCAAACCTTCTGCTACTTCTGTAATACTTCAAAGGGAGTTCAAAATGTTTGAATGGGTGTGCTTTTGTTTCCATTTCCTGAGGGAAGCTGGAGTAATTGATATTTGCAGTATTTCTGACCATCCCCCAAGTCTCTGGACACTGAAGGGAAAGAGGGAGAGGAAGGATATGTCAGAGAAGTCAAATAATCAGACATTCCCTGCGGGAAAGGATCATTAGTGAAAGAGAAATGGATTCTAATGGCCACTTGGTGTTATAGGAAGCAAGCACAGAAAATTCTGACACTTTGTTTTTTTATGACTCTTCATTTTTATTTTTCCTGGTTTCCATTTATATCCCATCTTATGGAATTCCATGCTTCTCATTATAACCTAAAATCAAAGAAGCCAGAAGAATAAAAATTGCCAGTCGCCAAAAACATGGGCAGGTATAGAAAAGCGTTCGCTCTAGGAATTCCTGCAAGTGCAGAATCTGCCTCGGGGTGAGGTGGGGGGGTTGCGGGGAGAATTATTTTTTTGCTTTTTAATTGGAATTTGGCTTATTTTTAAAGTGAGCCTATCTAAAGTTGTGATGAACACACGTTAAAGCCTGAATTTACTACATTTAACAATTTGAATTACAGTGACAGAATATCTTTCATACTAAATGTGGTCGTTTTACCACAAATTCAGTGATTTTGGAGCAGAGACTCTGAGAGAAGTCACAAACACACCTCAAAATGAAGAAAACACACAAATATCACAGTTTATTTTGCGCAAACACAAAAACCCGACAAATAAAGTGCAAAACAGACAAACAAATTAATTTTTTTCCAGGGCCCGCATTTGAGGTGAGGACGCTCTGGAGATAGTGCTTGTCTCTTTCTCCCTCTGGGCCCAGCTGAGAGACTCCGGGGTAGTTAGAAGGGAGCACGTGGTCTGAAGATCCCCTTAGCCGCGAGTCTCTGCCCGGTTTTGACTGGGGGAACAACTCAAGAAAATTATAAAAAAACCGCGCACCCCCTCCCTCCCTCCCTTAGCCCAAGGAGAGATTTAGTGCTGAAAGGGG
>VYZS01026637.1:582-13174 GCA_013400695.1 Neodrepanis coruscans | reverse complement strand
GGACCACTGACCGGTGTGGGCGTTTTTACCATCAGTTTTTTAACTCCACAACACTAAACTAAACTGTTTGCTTTGTTTATTCAGCTAAAGTGTACTCCATATTACCTGTGGTATTGCAATGAGGACATTGTCGTTCATCATCATAATGATGAGAACTATAGAAGCTGCTAGCCAGAGTCCTCCAGAAGAAAGCACACCCTGGAACATATGGCACCAGACACTTGTGGCAGCTGTGCAGGGAAGCAGACTGGGCCCTGCAGAGTTTATTTTCTTAAGCTCACTACTGTGCAAACACAACGCTACGTCTCCTGAACCCTCTCTGACCTTAAAATCCTAAAGCCACCTTCACATGGCACTGCACCTGAACTGATAAACCACTCTTCACTGAGACAGCTCAGGCCTCTCTACTCATGGGATATTCTGTCTGCAGTCCAGATAAGCTGACCATGGATACTTGACAGATGGATGTACCATCTTATTCACCTTAAGCTGAAAATATATCTACAAGTTGCAAAACCAGGAGAACTTTTTCCCCAATTCTAGACTCTAGGGTGAGAGGATCAGCTATGTTCGTCTAAAACCCATGTGACCAGAGCAATTAAATTGCATCTTTTTCAAAAATACATCCTTTTAAAATAAAGATATTATAGGAATTTTTCCTTTTCACTTTTCATTCAATTCCACTTTCTGTGGGAGTAGAATCTGATATAAACAGATTAATAAAAATAACCCAAAAAAAGAGAGTGGGTCACAAAAAGAAAAGAACATAGTTTAAAGCAGCCATACTTTATTTAAGAGACTAAATTTAGTATTTGCCAAGCAATAAGAACATATTCTCCTTAAAGAAGACAAACAAGTAAGAATGTAAAACAAGATTAAAATAGCTACTATAGATCAGGATCCTTATTTGATTGTTTAAAACATGCTCTTATTTATATACCTTATTTTAAACCCATTCATTTTGGAAACAATCCACATAATCACTTACAGGATTTCTTAATTGCACTTCCTGCCTTATTCGGAGCCATGGATAGCCTTGTCGGTCTTGAACAACGCTATTGCTCCTCATTGTCATCCTGCTTCTTACAGAAAACAATCCAGTGTGACATTTCAGGAAAGAACGCTCCATGCAGGCTCCTTATGGATCAGAAAGTAAATACTCTATCCCAATTCAACTCCTTCTACACAGCAGAAATAGAGGAGAGTCTCAAATAAGATTTTCCATTGCTGTTGTCCCTTTCTGTTTTGTCCAGGGTTAAAAAAAAGCCAAAGCAACTTCACATGAGATCATGCTTTCTTCCAGAAGATACATTTAGCCTCCACCTAAAGCTTATCCTTGTTATTTAATTGTTGCGTTATGCAAGCAAATTTTCTCAACATAACCCAATATCTCATCTCACTCTACCTTGAACATGATAAAAGCTCTTGAGAAGAGCTGGTCCCATCTTCATCTCACTCCTGCAAATATCCTGGACTTCTTCCAGTTCAGCATCTAGCTGGCATATGAAAAAGAAACAGCACCTAGTGACAGTGATGAATGGTCTGCTCTTGGCTGCTGCCTGCATTCGCGCTGCTGGATATACCTACAGTATTTGATTGCATAAACACTAAAAACCTTTTGTCCACATGAAGGATGCTTGGTCAGCACTACGAGATCTAAATAATAATCGCTACAGAGGAAACTGGCAAACTTGTGCCCAGTGTAAGCAGACAGTATGCAGAGAAAGTCCACCTGTTGAATCAGCTCACCCCTCTCTCAGGACTACAGCAATCACAGTTATGGAATCATTTGAAGTCAATTAATGATTACAAAGTAAATAAAATTAATATACAATTTTGGCAGCTACTGTACAGCCTACTTGTTATATAAATAAAATTATAAAGGGCATTATAATCAGAAGTGAGAGGGCTGTAGAAAAATCAGATGTGGGCTGTGGATAATTTATTCTCTTTCAAATAGTTGCATGTCTAAGTTCCTTCAGCCAGAGGTAAGCTGAACTGCAATGTAGCCCTCAGCAAGAAGAGAAACAATCAGCTCCCCAATCTAGGTGAGTTTCAAGGATGTGGACACCTGGGAGACCCTCAGATGAATTAGGTAAGAAAGGCCAGAGCTGCACCATGAGGCCCATTCCTTCCCAGCAGTGGCCACAGTGAGCTCAAAATCCCTTTTCTCCCAAGCTGAACCCAGTTGTTTCCAACCTACTCCTGCCCCATTTCTACACCAGGTTTTCCCTCTCCAGTCCCCTCCCACCATACCATGGGGCAAGGAGAGCTCTTGAACCAGAGCTCTCCCTCAAAGGCTGTGCTGTATTTGCAAACCCATCTGATGTCTAATGTAACATAAGTCCATGCCCTAACAACAGCCTGAAGGCTGGGGAGGTAGTTTTTAGGAAAGGGGAACAAAGAAGTAAACAGAAACAAACCTTTTCCCCTTTCTGCATGCAATATGCATGTCTAAGCTTATCAACAATATATTTTGTAGCCTCAAAAAGCAGCATGAAAGAGATGGATCATTTCTGCATGTCACACCTGTCCCTCTGCAGCACAAGCTGCATGTTTGCCCTCATAGCCAGCAATATAGCAGTCCCCCTGGCAGAGCAGGCTGTGCTCAAATGAGGTCTGATGCAAAGATGTTATCTTCCCCAAAAGGTCTGAAAAGAACATCATGACCTACACATGTCACCTTGAAAACTGGGGTAGGGGCAGAAAGAATAGCAAAAATCAGAGCAGAAGAAGAAAGCTGAGCTTGAATTGAAGTTGGTGGGGTTTTTTCATACCCTGCACAGCTGTTATTTTGTCAGTAGCTTGAGGCAACCATTTTAATAAAAAACTAGGCAAAGTTTATGGAATGCATAGAGAAAGAGCTGCATGTGTGTGCATGTGCACCAGTGCCATTGCTGACAAACTGGGGTTTGATAAAGTACATTTCTTGCTTGTGGGGGGTCCTAACTGTACATCTTTCATCCCTGCAGGAAGAAAATATAAAATAAGTCTACAAAGCCACAATAAAACCGTGCTAATACATCAGGGGCCTTTTTTGGCACTTCAGACTCTGAGAATCTGCCTGCAAACCCCTTCAGTAACTTCTGCATGGAAGGTTCCCAGATGAGTCACCCCAGTTAACATCAGAAGAGTTAAGGTTAAAAAAATCCCAGCTGCAATCCCAGCTTAAACCTACCTGTGTAATTTGGTCCTGGATGCCTATGCAGGTGTGTCAGGTATTTTTTTGTGCTTCTCTGCTTGGACCAGCCAAATGCTTCTATTCTAAAAAGCATGCACCTGCCTTTCTCACACAGTCCTCTACTGCACTGGTTTATTTTCTGATCATTTCTCCAGCCCATCTCTTCAGTGTGTTCTCAGCAGTCATAGAGAATCTAATCCTTTGTTCCTGAGCCAGGTTTGTGGGAAGGTCTTTTTTTCCAGTAGAAAATCAGGAGGTCTGTGTGGAGCAAAACAGTATGCTGTGATTAGAAAGCAGGCAACCAAACGAGAAGGCAGAGGCTTTCTGAGCATAGTTTCTCCAGGGAGTTGCTATAAATCACAGACCCACTATGAAGCTGCTTTTTATTTAGAATCATAGAATCATTTAGGTTGGAAAGGATCTTTAAGATCATCAAGTCTAACTTCATGTACCAAATCCACCAATAAACTGTGTCCCCAAGCACCACATCTACTATTCCTTCAGACACAAGTGTGTATGCCTTTGGACTTGATAGAGTAAACAATAATAATGCTATATTTTACTCTAGTCGTGACCTATTTTTAGGGCTTTACTTGCATTCACCCATGGCAGAGGTGCAAAGAGTGGGCACCCATCTCAGCACACATACAGGAATGGTGTATCCAGCATCTCAGTCCTGAAGCTGCCTCCAAGCAGGAGATAGTCATCAGCACCAGAAATTCTACATTTTCTCTCCCACAGCAGAAATAGATACATTGCGCCGCTGACACACTGTCCTCTTCTGCCTGTGAAGGCAACATAAGACAGGCTGGTAACTGCAGCCTGCATGGGACAAAGCATCTTGATGGGTGATGGAGCTGGCATGGTTAGGATAGGGTCCTTCTTCTCAAAATGTGCAAAAAAAGAAGAGACTTTGGTTTACTGTGACTCTTTATTTCTACTTTAGCATTTGATAAAACACATGACATTATAGCCAGGAGAGCCTGTTTCTGCCCCTGAGATGCTGCCCAAGGAGTAGACATTAACAAATAGCATTGATTCATTGCTGCAGAGGAGGTAGAGAAAAAGGAATGTAATAAACGCTGAGGAGATGAGAAATGCACCCATTCCCTCACCCCCTACACACTCACAAACACTCACAGGCGCTCTGGAGAGGGAGAGGAGGTTATCTGCCATGAACCAGCACATTACTGAAATTCTAATGAAGCAAGAGTCAAAGCAGGTAGGAGGTGGTTGAAATGCTGAGATTGATGTCCATTTATCACCTTCAAATGTTGAACCCAAGATGATGAGGAACGTCAAGAAGAGGGCACCCTACCATTTGCAAAAATATTTTGTAAGAAAGATAGAACTGGCTATTTCTTATGCATAATTAGAATAAATAAGCTGTATTCCAAAACAAATCACAACCTCGCCTTTGGAGGAATACTAATAATCTTCGTAGAACAAGCACAAAAATGCTAATTTAAAATTGCCTTTGATACCTTAATTCAGCTCCCGTACATACATATTTTATGCAGACACAGTCTGGATTGTCTGATCAGACAGTATTTTCCCACACAGCTCCCTCCTTCAGCACATATATTATACCACTTTGTGGCTATGGCAGCATCTCCACTTCATTTTATTCCAAAAGCTAGAAGTGAATGAGGAACAGGACTGTGAGGTGAAGAAAGTATAAAATTACATCCTTTGTTCCACAGAGCTAGGAAATACTGTTTGGCCAAGTTTTTTCCTTTCTAGGTGCCTGACTTCCAAAACCAGTGGTTTGGTTTGTAGAAGCACTGAGATCCCAGTCTCAGCTGAGACAGGGAGAGCAATGCTTCAGTGATTCACAGCATCATGTCATATAGCAAGTACTCTAAAAAATCAAGTCCTGGTGGGTTCAAACTTGGCAGCTGCAGTGCTGATTTAGATGCCCATTTGCCAAATGACAATATGGTGATATCTCATGACAAAGAAGTTCTGCTAAAATGAACCAACTAATAGCTGGGAAACTTGTTTTGCAGGGGTGAGCACTATAGAATATCCCATGAAGAAACATTTCAGATTCAAAGAGCATGATAAAACTCAGGAATATACCAGAAAATAACAGATTGACTAGGTGTTTGTCAGCTGAGACATGTTCCTCTAGTGCACAGTATGAGATTGAAGGACTTTGAATACATGAAGAAACCCCAAGCGTGTGTGTCCAATTAAAGACAAAATTAAAGAGAGTTAAGTATGGTTGCATGACATCTGCATGACTTATCATCAGAGTAAACACCATGATGTTGAGATTTGCCAAGGCAGCTAAAAGACCACACCTGTCGGGTGAGAGCTGCCTCTAACAGTATGTGGGAGATAAAACATGCTGTCATCAGTGATTTCATACATAAGCACTGACGACAGTGGACTGGAAACTTAGGAACAGACCCAGAACTGACTACGGACTAGTGCCTTCTCTTGGGTGCAAAACTTTAAATGGTTACCCTTGTCCTAACTCCCTTCTGCATCACCCCTTAGGATTTGGCCCACTGTAAACTTTCCCCAGTCTCAGCCATTCACTCCCATTCTATAAAGTCTGTGTGGTTTGGGGCCTGTCCTCCCCATTTTAGTCATGATATACTGCCTATGCCAGTTTACCCCACCCAGGCCCTCCATCCCTCTCCCCACAGTAGCCATCAAGTTGAGTTGTCCCCATAGAAACTGATTCCTTCTCTGTTTTGTTTTCCTTTCCCTCATACGACTATCTTTTCATTCATAGAGCACTGGAGAGGTTCAAAGGGTAAGACATATCATTTTTCTCTATGTCTTTTCTCAAACCCTAAATTTTGGCCATGACAAACAGCTTTACGTGAAGTTTTCCTCCCACTTTATCCAAAATAATTCAGTGGGAGGCAAACACCTGGACTGGAAAACTCTACTCCAAGTGGTGAAATTTTCACAACAATGTAAGTGAATGGTAAATTCAAAACTGTCAGAGCCACCTGTAAAAACCTTGAATGGCGTTGAGCTACCCTACTCTACCCAGTCTGAGACATATGTCTTGGCTATATGCTGTATATTTTCAGCTCAGAGCCAGATATACACTAACCACCCATATAGTTTTGTCAGCCTTGTTTCCACCAAAAGGAAAACTGTCTGCAAGCTGCAGTGTGACCTGAATGACTGTGGGACCAGGACCTCCACAGCTCAGTTCCATAAGTTGAGTAGACATGGCCCCCAAAAGGTCCTCCTGGACCCTTGAGAGACCTACTAATGTGTCCCAGCGAGGACAGAGGTGGAACCATGGACTTCTCACCCCCATAGGAGGCAGGAGATGGACCCTCACCCCACCAGGGACGTGGTGCCCTGACAGGTTCCCAGGGCTACGTGGTGGTGACCAGCATGCTCAGCACGGTCTTGTTGCACTGTAGGCATTGTGCATTAGGTTCTGAAACCAGTGGCTTCAGCACACTGTGTTAAATGTTAGCATTGAGGATGAAATGACAGTAAGTGAAGGTCTCCAGCACAATTCTCCAGCTCTTTCTCCTTGCTGTGGACAACTTTGCTTTGAGCAAAATTCTAAATCTTTCTGGGAATCAATTTCCTCAGTTAATAAACTCTGTGGTGGGATGCAGTGAAGATCAATTTATTGTTTGTGTAGCATGGGAAAGTCCTTAAAGGGAATGATCATGTGAGAACAGCATTGTTACTTCTATCTCCTCCAAGTTAGTATCTAACACATCTGCTAAGGGTGACTCAGTTCTCTTCAGTAAGCCTTTTGCATACTAGAAAGTATAGCACAGTTTCTATGGTACAATAAAGCACTGGAAATTAACTGAGAGAGGGATTTATAGCCACACTTTCTTGCAATGTATTATAATAGTCAACATTATTTAATCATGGAAACATGATCTGGCCAGAGCTAACTAGCTTTGCTCAGGTGTGCTTGTAAATTTAATTTGAGTTCTTCTACCTTGTGCAGAAGTTGAATACAGGCTAATGTGTGTGCTGGAAAAATAACAAATCATATTATGGTATAGAACAAGAAACCTTTCAGTTGCACAATGAAACAGTACAATTCAATGCATGCAGTACTTATATAGCACCATTCAGAAATATATTTTAAAGCTTCATACAAACAAATTGTATGCTACACCACATCGAACATTTCAAATCCTATTAAAGAGAAGTCATTGTAAACCCAAGTTTTCAATATACATTTAAAAAAGCATTCATTGTGAGAGGAGCCCACAAACAATTTGACCTATATAGGTATTATTAATACAGGTCTTGAAAGAAAACTGAATTCATGGCATAAAATATTTATCCATGATGCTCTCCACATAAACACTGGTATAGTCGGTTTTATTTAAAAAATAGTGTCCTGAAAGCCAGTATGGGTGGGTCTGGATGATCTTTTCTGCTTGCATTATCCTAGCAACTGAAAAATGAAAAAAAGGAGTGAAGTGAAGGTGGGACAGAGGCAAAATATACGACAAACTCAAATCCTCTGCCTCACTTCACTCCCTTTACTTTCTTCCATGGTATCCAGAATCTACAATGCTTGCTGATTACTCCATTATGTTCTCTCACCCACCTACTGACACATTTCCATTGATCGCACATGGAGCTTTTAAGTATTTCTATTCCATGGGCACTGAAAAGGTCTGTAATGCAGCTGAGGTACCAACCAATGTAATAGGTTATGTGGTGGGAGGAAGCATGTTTTGGGTCACGCATCAGCTCTGGGATCTGAAAAACCCTTCATAGGTCACCAGTGGGACAGATGGGTGACTGCTTTTGTGGGGTTCTGGCTGAGAGAGGCACAGGTCATTTGGCTACTGCATAATGTAGGTTCTACACTTATGGCTTGGGAACTCATCTCTGATAGGAAACATGGGAAAAAGGGCACAAAGAAATCACTATGCTGCAATGTCTGGTACTCTCAGCTGCAAGGAGAAGAGAAGTCAAAAAGCTGCCCTCATAATCTCACCCTGACTTGGTTGTAGGAAGCCTTGCAGCTGCCTTCAGAAATATTTTTATAGTCCAAAATTACTAGAGCATATCTGTGTTGGATTTATCATAAAAACACAAAAGCATGTGCCAAAATTATGTATAGTCGTGGCAACAGAAATGATCTAGTGATCATTGAAAATCTAATGATTTTCATTAACTACAAAGCTGAGGAATAGCATACAAATTTTAAATATTACTGATCTTTTTTTAAGATGCACCTTATGAAGAAAATGCTGGATGCTGGTTCATTTGAGTTCCTGGAAAACCTGTTTATGTCTTGAATTGTAGTGTCAAATTAATACAGTAAAGAAATTTATAACTTTCCAGTGATTGTTTAACAGCTTGACAGTTTGCCAGCAATACTTTGCCATTCATTACTTCCTACTGGCATTATCTTAAAACTAATACCAGGAGCTAGTTTTTCTAGAGAGCTGAACTGAAATCTGCAATACTGAGAGCCATAGCCAACACACCAGTTCCTGCTTCATGTGTATTTATAAGTATGCAAGAAGTGGTGCTTATTGTGCAAAAGACCACACAATCAGCTCTGGTGCTCTCCCATATGACTCACCTACTCTCACCCTGCTACACAATGCTAACTTTTACATACATCCTCTGTCTACATGGATATCCAGACTCATCCTCTCTAACTTTGGCTGAGATCTCTTAATTACAAGCTGTCTTTGCTTTAGTCTTTTCCTATAATCAGAGCATGGGAACATGCACCTCATGAAAGCACCTGTTCTCTTTGGTGGGCTGAGTCACTGCCAGTAGGCTGCATCCCCTCCCTATCTCCCCTCCACTGACTGGAGAAAGAGCCCCAGGCAACGCTGGCAAGCCTGCTGTGTTTGTGACCCAATCAGCCCTCCCTACTGCTGCCGGTGGGCTGAGAGGAGACCTTGAAAGGTGTGAAAACCTTACTGACGCTTGTCGGGGGGTGACTCAACTCCTGGCTTGGGCAATTCAGTTAAATAAATAAATTTACACAGCCAAGCCCATGATGAGTTAGATGGCAGCTCTGCTCTGAGTTGGAGAGATGCCCCACCACTCCCCAGAGTCTGTAGTCAGGCTTTCCCAGCCTGCAGTGGCTGCACTACCCTCACAGTGCAAATCTGAGACCTCTTGTCCCCATGCAGGGCTGTCCCCAGGCCATTTCCACAGACAGCCCTCATTTCACCTCTCCTTCCATCACTTTGCTTTGCCTTTGCTTGTTTCCAGGGTTTGTTCCCAAGTGCTTACCACCTCCCTGCTGCCTGTTTCCACAGCTGCTGCCTCACACATGCTTCCTCCACTGTTTCTGGGTACACCCTCTCCCTCGAGCATTTCTCTCCCACATTGCTGCTGCTCTTTCCCACCAAGCACGATTTCACCCCTGAGTTTCAGACAGTACTGCAGACATACACCAGACTCCAATTCTTCAGGGTCATGTCCTACAGAAAGCATCCACTGCCCCCAGGGACCTCAAGTCCCTTCCTCAGTCATGAGGAAGATGAGAATTAATCATAGAGCTGCAGCACTGGCTTTTGGCTCCAGCCACCAACCAGACTTTGGTAGAGGAAAGACACTGGAACAGCCCAAGGGTGTTACAGATTTATTTGTGGAGTAGTGGCTCCCCAATACCTTGATACATAAAGTTACTTTCTCTAAGCCTGCTAAACGTCTAATCTGCGCTATTCTCCTATGTTAGGTCTCTTGGATGTGAGGCATAAATCATCTTTTTTAACTTTAAATGTCTCTAAAACAAAATAACGTGTAGGCTGGAATCGTCTGCTTGTCACTATAGAGTTAGAGCCTAGGATTAAGGGGAAGGTTTCTTATATAAATATTCTTGGCAGGAGGCATATGATCTCAAAATGCCATCCAGTTTGTGGGATGACATGGCAAGTGTGCTGGTCCACAGGGTGTAGGATGCTGAAGACATGTCACAGCCTGGTCCCCTGGACCTGGAATGCTAAAGGTCCTTTTCCACATCAACAGCAAACCAAATGATATCCTTTCCATCCCAGTCTTTGCCTCTCATGTCTACCATTAAGCCTAGAGCAAATCAGATGCTCTATAGTCAATCTCCTGTCTACATTAGGGCTAAGTTTATGATCTCAGCATTATTTCTCTCTTCTAGCCTGGGCAAAAAATGAAGAGCAAGATTTCTGACTTGTAGTCTGAAAAGACTAGAGTCGGACTTTTGATCTTTTCTGAAGAGTCGACTACTGTAACTAAACACCACAAGAGAGTTATTGAAGTTACAGGGGAGGAACTCTAGGCTCAAAAGTTTGAGGAGCTTTGGTCTTGGGACTACAAAGTGCTCTGCATAGCCTATTAATAGATTTGGTCACAGTCCAGTGCAGCTGTACGCCTACTGTGTGGGACAGTATGTCCTAACAGTGTTTACTCGGCTGATTACACCCCCAACCCTTATTTTTCTCTCATATGTTACTACTTAATTTCCCTCTTGCTGTTTCAAATTGCTGATTGATCCAGAGCTGTGGATAGAGGAAAGAAATGTATTTATATTACAGGATAGCTATATTGCCAGGTTAAAGGCATGTAATTGAGCAGGGCTGCAGATGAAGGGCAGGTGTATTTCACAGCTGCTTCATCTCCATTCATCGGCTCCAATGAGGAGCAAAGCAGTGTATGTGGGTGTCTTGTGAAGTGGGCAGAAGCAGGTCAAAGTAACTGTGTGGCATATCAACGAAGGACAGCCAGCTCTGGTATCTGCATGCTATTCTCAGTCTGTCCAGAGCACCAAAGCCTGAATAAAAATCACCAAAACATAACAATTTCTGTTCTAGTACTGCAAGTGTGTATGCATAATGACACTTTAGCAGGGAAGAAGCTCTCTGATTACTGATGAAATGAGACCAGTGTGGTTACTAATCCAAAAGATGGCACAACGTGGAAGGTCCTCATTATCTTGATTTTCAGAAATATACATGTTGCCCTCTCTCACCTCCAAACTAGCTTTCCAGTCGTGGAAGGTCTCTCTAGGCTCTCAAAGGCCAGACTCATCTAGCCCATGAAGAGTGCATTGAAAATCCCGGTGTCATCAATGCAGAGCTGTGGAGCTTAGGCTAGCATGGCTTGGCTGTTGGTGGTAAAACAGAGGGTAAATACAGCCTTGCAAGCAGGCTCGGGTGCTCAATTTGCAGACAAAGCAGGCCAGTGGTTGTGCTTTTTTGGGTCCACTCCCTGCAGAGGCAGAGCCAGGTAATATCTCCCAATTCAGAGGAGCAGCAAGGGTCACACAGGGTGATGCTCTGTGAGCTGTGACTGGTTCGTGTTTAGTGCTGCAGGCTCTGTAATTTTCCTTGGTGTGTCAAAACCATTTTGCAAGACTCTTTGACTCAGATATCATCCTTAATGTCAAAATCCTTGTACTGGATGTTATACTTAGAAAAACAGAGGTTTGGTTTAATCCCAAAATGGAGATATTTGAATTTAGGCACCTAGAGTCTTCTCTGTGCTGCTAAAAACTGCATAAGTGCAGCATCCTACAGTTAACCACCTTCTTAACCACTTCTTACATGTGTAGAGTAGCATCGTAGCATCAGGTTAAGGGGAAATTTTGAAGAGCAGCTCCAAGCTTCTCTTGTCTCTTCAGAGATGAAGGAATAGGTAGAGCAAGAGAGTCACAGAAGCCACAGCAGCAGCAGAAATTCTTGGTGCTGCTGAGGTCCTGTAGTAGCAGAAGCGCCAAGGCAGACAGCAAGGATCTGGCTCTGGCACACCACTACTAACAAAGCAAGATGGCACAGAATAAAGCCCTGTGACAAGTTTCTGGCGGGGGAGTCAGGATGTGGCAACATAGTGAGTTAGCCGTGCTGTGATAACCCCATAGATGCACACTCCTGCCCTAAGACAAACGTAAGTTTGTCAGTGCACATGGGATAAGCTGCCTCACATTTTCCATGAAGTAAGAGTTAGGAGACCCGGCAGTCATGCTGGGAGTTGTTGCTGTTTTATAGGGTCACACCCAAGTTTGCCACAAGGTCACATTTTCACACTGTCAGCCTCACAGAGGGGAGAGGAGCCAACCCAAACTGACTTAAGAATGTAAACAGAGTGTCTCAGCCTGGGTGCCCTCATAGTCACCTCAGCATAACCCCATGGGTGAAGAGTGGATGAGAAATGAAAAGGGAAAAGCAGAAAGAGAGAAAGTCTCCTGTGAAGTAGGAAGGGGAAAATATTTGGGCTTTTGTCAGTTGTTGCGTGGGGCTTCTATTTTTTAAGATAACTATTTTTAAAATATGGCTCTGCAGCATGAGATAAATGTGCTGTTGTTCCTGTGGGATATTTACAAGTGACTCATTAAATATTTCAATAGTAATATATTGTTCCAGAGATGGAAGGCTTGACAGTGAAAGAGAGACATTGCTAAAAATTAGGATCAGGCGGCAGTGTGTCTAAAAATTCTGCTCCGCAGTCCAG
>VYZS01026623.1:58553-111355 GCA_013400695.1 Neodrepanis coruscans | reverse complement strand
CTCTTTAATCTGGTAATTAAATCCCCCTGTAAGATGCTGCACAATTTGTGTCTATCACTATTAATGCAGTCAAGTGTTTTACTCTGGGTGGATAACACCATCCACAGACACTGAGGGATACAGCTGGAGTTTGATAAGGAAAACCCACCCAAGCTGCTCCATGGACAGAGGTCCTGAATGGGGCAGATGGCACATTCCCAGGCTCTTCTATGTTCTCCCACCAACATTTATTTCTGGAATATCATGGCTCTTTGACTTATTTCAACCTGGTTTTTAGTTAACTCCACTCAAATGACTGACAGAATAGTTTAGACTGACCAAATCCATGAATGACTGTTGAGACAAACACTGCTGGGACCTGCTGCATCATTTTACCCAGTGCTCTGCTGCTGCAGACAAGCATCATTCCACCTCTCATTGAAGTACCACAGGCCATTTTAGGATTAGTCAGGCTGACTCTGGTTTAGCTGGCTTGGCAACTCAGGTGTCAGCCAAACAGAGCAGTCAGTGTGCATGGATAGTGCCAGGTCACCCTCTGTCCCTGCTTAGGTGGTGCAGGGATATCCCTTTTAGCCAGGTATTTGCATATCTTTATAGCTGGGATTGCAGCCTGTTGCATTCTGCCTCTCTTGGATCACCCACCCCAATCTGATGTTTCTCTTGTGTGGTTACTCCTGCAGAGAAAATGTTGGAATTTTTCCAAATGATGTGAAAATGTGCCCATTTAGATCACCTGAAGCTGATCACCTTTCTACTGGAAGGTTCCCACCTGGCTGGAAATATTAGAACTGTGTTTTTCAGGGATGCAGTTCCTTTGTGAACAAGCCAACATTATACTCCAGGAACAAAAATGTAGAACTCCTGAACAAAAAATGAGCTCTTATTCCAAATTACACACATAAATACAACGGTGGTTGAGCTTGTCTTTGGGAAACTGTCCAAAAATGGACAGTTTAAATGTCAATGCGTTTTTACTCTCTTGGAAATGAAAATACCTTATTTAATGATACAGCAGAGAGATCTGTGAAATCACTACACAAATAATGTAGAATTTGATGGCAAAATTTTCTGCCAAGTGATTCAATATGACCAAATATCACACTATTATTTTTCTTTAATGATTCTTTAATTATCTCTCATATTCTACCAAAGCTTTATATTTTATGAACATATAATGCAAATGTATACTTACTTTTTTCAATATCCCTAATATAACATTAAATATTATTGTATTATGTCATATCACGTTGTGCTACCTTTGAATGAAAAGATTTCCTAAGATAGGATGTAATTCTGTGCTGTAACATGAATGCTTGTCTTTGCTTTGGAACTGAAAATGAATACTGCTTTTAAAACAAAAATGTTTTAGAGCAGCCCCTCTTCCACTGAAAACATATGTTCACTCACAGTGCTGCTGACATGGTAATATATGGTTGATGATGAAAAATAACTGGTTAATTCAATTCTTTGTGCCTGGTAAGCAGTCCTGTCACCACGATGAAGTTCTGAGGCAATTGTTAGAGGACTGAGTAAGATGATTGGTTACGAAATACAACTACAGAATTAGCAAATCAAAGAACAAACAGCAATGGACAATAAACATCACTAGAACTCAGGTAATTTCACTGAGCTTTTCACCCCATTTGATCAGGTCTGTATTTTATGGATGTTTTTGTAATTAATTGTGCTCTTTGTTATTGCACATTTTTCATTTTATATAAATGAAGCATTAGTCCAACCTGGCAGTTTGGCCCACAGATAACAAGTGTATTGATCACTGGCACAATCAGGCAATTCTTTAAAATTAATAAACCTATGCTGCTTCCCACATGTCTGTCTTGAGAACCAGAGAGAGAGAGGAGAGACATTTCAAAATAAACCACATCTCAGGTAGAAGAAGTTGGTTTGGAATCCTACCAGAGAGATCAAAGGCGACCTGGTTGGCAGGATGTGGGCCGGCATCGATGGACAACACAGGAACCAGCTTCCGAATGTCCCAGAGCTTCAGCACCCCGGAGGAGTCACAGGAAGCAATTNAGATTCAAAAGCCCCAAAGCAGCTCAGCTGGTGTGCACTCAACGTTATCAAAGGGCCTATCAATGTCTTTTCCAATTTATGCAGGAGTGTAAGATTAGATTAAAGGATATTGTTTGGAAGGAGAATCACAACAGTATGGGACTGAAAATCAGGTGAAACATGGGGCAGATACTGCATCCATGATTTATTTGTTTTTTAAAATTCAGTTATTTTTTTACATCTTTCACATAAATAATACCTGCAAGAAATGTGTGGGGTTTTCTAGCAAAGGAAGGATTTAGGATCTTAAAACATCCATCAACTTCTCAAGTAGAAAGTAATGCCCTGCAAAACACTATCCTGGCTTAACCATAATCAACTCTTTTATGTTCATTTGCTGGAGATCTAAATGTCAAAACTCCATTTTGGCTTGTTACAGGCATTAATACAAAGGTAACCCCAACAAACAAAGTAACCATTGTTTGGAGAATTCAGCATCCTGCAGGGTGTGTGCTCTCAGCTCAGTAACTGTACCTAGACTCCACCCCAACAGTGGTGCTGGGCATTAGGGCTCTGTTGGACTCTCACCAGCTGTACCCACCTAACTCTCCATTGTTTCATCTGGCTCCTTCCATGAAGCTCAGCCTACACAAAGGATGAGGCCCTTTGGGAAACAAGAAACCCCAAAATACAACAACTACACTCCAAGTTGCATGGCTTGAATTAAATCTCAACAAAGGAAGTTTTAATGAGAGGAAAAAAAGCACTGTCATGGATATGAAACTGGAATCAAATCTAATCCCTTCCTCCTACAAACAATGCTTCCATATATCCCTTATCCAGTCCCTTACTCTTACCAGCAATATTTTCATCCCCTTGCTGTGATAAAAATACTAAATTCCACATTAGCAGCAGCTCCCCCATCCACCTCCTGCTGCTGATCTAGAACCTGCCTGTCCTTGCATTTAGAAAGCTTTCAGTCCATAAATATAGAATGGGTATAAAAGTACTTGTTCACGTGCAGTCTGTGTCCTTTAGGTTAAATACAGGTGGCTTTTTGCAGAAAAACTCCTCCCTCCTTCCCTGTCCCTGATGTATTTCAATTAGTGTGTCATTCATATCCCCCTTGGATATTAATTTCTGGGCTGAACAGCTGAAGCTCTTCCTTCTCTCTTCCTCACTCTTTCCAAGTACATGGAGTCTGGATTATCTCTGCATGTACCCCTTGCTAATGTTTATAAAGCAACTCCTGCAAAACTGATCAAAAATTTTGGAATTTTGGAATTGTCTGACTTTCAGAGAGGGTAAAGATGCCCATCTCAGCTGAACAGAGGTGCTGGTGGAGCTGGCACACAGAAGTAACTCCCCAGTGGGAGCAGGATTCAGTGGGTATCTCCTTTCCTTAGGTCACTGCCTATCATGCCAATAAATGAACAAGGAACTGAGTATGTGAGTAGAAAGATCCCTCCATTCCCCAGAGTGAACACTCAGTTTCTGGGCCAGCTCTCCACACCTCCCCATCCTCTCCTTTTTCTCTTTCTTCTGCAAAGTCCATGTCCCTCACTATCAATGGTCCACTCAGGAAATTACTGGTATCTCTCATACCCATAAATTCATATCCTCTAATGTGGCTTTGACACATTCTTGCATTTTACTCCCAATTTTTTTCTACCACAGCATTTTAATAAACACCTTTTCAGGGTGTGCTGTGGTTTTGGTTTGGTTTTAGAACACATCTGTCTTCAAACTTGTTTTGTATGTGTCCAGTGCACTTAAGTTCAATAAATGCTGCTTAATTACAGCTTTGGCAGCTCAACACTTTTGACCCAGATCAATGGACAGCCCACCTGGGTAAGACTGCACATAATCCACTCAGGGCAGTTATAGAAGACACTCCAGTGGTCGCTCTGTGACTCCTCCTTATGTCATCAACAGTTGCACCCATGGATTTTCAATTTGACATTTCTCTCTTAAGTAGCAGCAAATAGATCATAACAGCAGGGAGAATGCTTCAGTGGGACAGATACTGTGCAAACATTGATCAGAGACAGTCCCTGCCACAAAGTGACTGCAGCTGCAGAGCTGACTGACCTTCTCCCTGGCCCCGACTGGGAGATCGTTACTGGTGGCATAATGATGAGGAAAACAATCTGATGTACTTTTATTATGATGGGCCTTCCTTCTTTTAATTAATTTTCCTACAGTAGCTGGCACAGCACAAGAGAAGACCAATACCCATAAGACTCTCTTTCAATCTTGCCATCCTATGCTCTGTCATGTTTATATTTTCACATTAAAAACAAACCTCTCCTCCCACAGGAATTTACACAATCCAATCGTTTGTAAGTGCCAGATCCACTGAACCACCCTAACTCATTATTTAAGCTCCCTTTCACAAGGTGATTTGTGGCCACAGCAGAAAGGAGGAGCCCCTTGAGCCTTGCAGGTGCTGTTGGGACAGAAGCAGTGCTGGAGAAGGCTGGTCTGGGAGCACCATCCCGCTGAGGCAGGTGCTGTGTAACCAGGCTAGAGAAGATGCTCCTGCTCCAAAGGGCTCACACAGTATCTTAGTGGCAAAGATCAACCAATTCTTGCTGTCAGAAGTCTGAGGTTTTTTATCAGTTTCCTCTGGGATGCCTGGTTTGAACAAACTGTGAATAAAACCCAACACCCAGCAGCGTATTTCGCCTGATTTCTGTGAAAAGACACCACAGCTCACCTGCAAACAGCAGTAAGAAAACAGGGTTCTGATGGCAACATCTCAACACCTGCAAACAGGTATTTGATGAGCCTCACATAGTCTGTCCACAGACTTATTATTAAATGCATTAATTATTCCTGATCCTGAGGCAGCTGCTACACTACAAATATCACATAATGACTTTGTTAGTGAGCTGGCTATTACACTTCAACACTTCTTTTCTTGATGCCAGCTCTATTCCATGCTTTATCTAAATGAAGTGAGCTGGAGGTGTGGGATAACTTTTCAACAGGGAGAAATAAACCAGGAATGTGACCAAGCTGAAAGATTATTTGGAGTGACACGCCATTCAATGAAAAAGAAAAGGGTAAGTCATATGTTAAATGAACTCATTTCCATCTGGCCATGGGCCCTTTTCAAAAGCTTTACAAGCAGAATCACTTCGAATTCTCCTATGAGCTGTTGGCTTTTTTAGTTTTGTTATTTTAGTTACTCATGGAAAAGCTCTCTGCCTTGCTCATGGTTTTCTTTTTGCCACACTGAAGCCTTTTTTCTGATGCCTTTTGATGCCATATTTTACTGAACAGCAAGGTGGACCATCAGGGCTTGGCTGATTCCCTCCATGTAAAAGGAGGAGCTGATGAGCTCCAAGGAGATGTGCAGGAGCAGATTCCCGTGGTACTGATTCCCATTTACACTACACTTGCTTCCATTACTCCCTGTAATCAGAGAGCATGTAGAATGAGTCTGTACAACTGCTAAGACTCACTGCCGAGTCTACAGAATCAAGTTGGTTCTGTTTTGTGTGTGCACGTTGAAGTAATTAAAGAATTTATACAAGGATTCAATTAGTTTGCATTCAAAGGCTGGCTCTGTTCCAGGCTCTCCTTAAAGGACTTTGCAAGTCCTTTAATTGCCTTCACAGTTCCACCCTCCACTCTTTACCTTCCTGCAGACTTAATGAACATCTTTATATTCCAGAGCATCTTACAATAAAATGGGCTCCATATACATCACAATCCCAATCTTAACTGGCACTTGCAAACAAAGCAAATAATTGTAACATCAGGAATTAACAGATTTAGATAGATTTATATAACTTCCAGGACGCTTTTAAAATGGATTTCCTTCTTCTTTTTTTTTTTTTTTAAATGTACATTTTTTCTTCTGAATATTAATAATGATTAACAATGGGACTAATTTCCAGGTAGGCTTTAGGTACATATTCCCTGAAAATTGCTGTTTCACACCAGTGAGAAGGATAAAAATCTAAATAATTATGTCTCTTGCTTATAAAAACACCTCTGGATTTATTGCTGAAAGATCAATGATACATGAACCACATCAATTTGCTTTATCTAATTTAGACTGCAGTAAACTCTTCCCAGGAGTATCCTCTTCCAAGTTTACTTCTGAAGGCAGGTCAGAAGTTGTTTCATCACCTTCTACAAATATTTTTAAAAGGGCAAAATAGGGAGTGAACAGCAACTCATTTTCACTGTGACAAGTTCTGGTTTGCAAGTGCTTTGTTTTCAGAACAGGTACAGCCACACAAAGTGTATTTTAAGGGACTCTCACTGACGTTTTCATCAACCGCAGTGACAACAGATTCAAGTCCCAGGCCCCTTCCCAGCTAGAAGGAAGCTGGAGAATGATTTCCCCTTTCCAGTGTGGTTGGGAATCTGGTTGACCTCTGGCTGGTGAGCAGTGGTAAACTGGTCTGTACCACTCTTGTTCCTTGTAAAAGGAGTTTGTTCTGTTCACACAAAACTCCTCTCCATTAGAGAGAGTGGCCACACGAGAAAGAGCTCTCTCAGATTGAGAGACTCCATTAATCTGCATTTCTAAGGTGCTCCCCGTGGGACACATCCTCTATTGCTTAACTGTACCCCCATTTTATATGTGTTAAAGGGAATATTTTTAAGAGAAGGAGGCATTACCTCCCACATTTGCAGCCTGAAGCACATCAGAAACCTGATGAGGGTTATTACCTCAGGCCTTGTAATGCAAAAACTAAATACACTCAGAAAAAATACCAGGGGGCAGACAGTCCCATCCCTGTGCCACCTCATCCTGCAGGCTGGAATTGGGCTTTCTGAGCAGCACTGAACGAGGGCAGAGGGATCCCAAGAGAATCCAAGCAGAGGCGGGTGAATCTGCTGTAGTGGTTACAGGGAAGAAGATTTTAATGTCCAATTAAGCCAAATGAATTATGTAAAATATGATAAAGATGGAGAAAAAATGCAGATGCAGTCCATTATTAGACTAATGACTAATCAATCACCACCCATTTTTGAAATACCATGCTTAAATCATCCCGGTTTCAAATGAAAATAGCATCTTCTTAGAAAGACATGGAATTACTTAGCCAGGCAAAATTACAGAGCTACACTGATTACCACTTTGAAAGTGCAGTGGTCTATTTTTAATAATTATTTTCATCAAGAGTGGGGGAAAGGGGTGATTAAAAGTTATTAACAGGCAGTGCCAGTGTTTTCCCATCTCCTTTTTTTCCCAGTTTTGTCATTTTATAGTTTCAACTTCTGCATTGCAATCGAAGTTGCAAAGAACCATTTAAGTTTCAAAGCAAGTGAACACACAGTGCTCAAGCAACTGGGCTCTGGTCCTCACTCCCAATGACAGCTTTTACAGTTTGGAATAGAAACGAACTGGTGAGACACCAGGTCTTCTGGGGGTGAGGAGAATCCAAGATACTGTTGCAGAAATAATCATCTCAGAGCTCTCTCCAACTTTCTTAGCAGTTTTCAAGGAAAAGCTCCTGATTTTGCACCGAGGAGAACTGGTACAACCTGCCCCAAAATGTGGCTGTTGTTGCTGTACAACAATGAGTAATGTTGTGATGACTAATCTGCTGTAATCCCTTCTGGTTCCATGTGCAGGTTTTCAGACTGTGTATGCTCTGGGCAAAAGCATCCTCCTCTTCTCATCCAGTTCTGTGAGCATTTGAACAAATGTTCTATTATGAAAAAACATTATGGATTCGAAACAAGAACCTGTTCCAATCCCTCTCTTAATCCCATTTACATGGCAATTTCAGCACCTGCCCCACCAGCTCAGAGGAAACAACTTGGGCTAACGCAGGTTTTGTGCCTGTGGGAAGGAGGGATCATTCCTCTCCCAGCTCCAACTCTCTTGCTGGCTCTTTTTCCTTCAGGAACCCTGGCAGCTGAGGTTCATAAACATAACAGGAGATTCCATGTCAGTGCTTTCCCCTTTCCCCAATGCTGCCAGAACACGGAACACAGAGAGAGGGAGCACCCTCTGTAACCACGGTGAAAGAACCTGAACTCAGCAAAAGTGCTGCAAAAACGTAGCGTTTTCCCAATTAGTTACTCTACATGATGGTGTGAGATGAAACACTTATCAATTCCTTCAGGCACCCGCTGGGACCTGGCCAAGGTCACCTCTAACTGGCTGCAGGCCTTGGAAGTGCAGCTGGAGATGGCAAGTCCTGGTGGGAAACACAAAGGAGGGAGATGCACAGACTGAGGGGTGAGTGCTGTTAACGCAAACAACCAAACAGGGCACAGGGTCCAACCAGCCAGGCCCCACGAGAGGATTCAAGTGGAAGGGAAATTTATTCCAGAGGAGTAGAGGCATGTAAATGCCACTTAAACGTGATCACTGACCAAAAGTCTATCACTAATAGAAAGTGGAGGAGAAACAAATATATTGGGAAGTGGAAAACATGTGGATGAGATGTCTGTGCTGATAAATAAACAGGTGGTAGTGGTGGAGGGGGCACTGCATATTCAGAAACTTTAAAATATCCATATAGAATTTTTTCACTTCTTATCCTCATTTTCTGAGTGATGATTTTGATGAAGACAAATGATATTATGTCTAGGTTTTTCATTTTACCCTTCCAGAGCACAGAGAGACTCAGAAAGAACATTCCTTGTGTCCCCCAAAGGAGAAGCTTCATTTAAAGCAATCAAGGAAAATGGCACAACACTGTGCCACCAAAACTTCCAGTTCTACTGACTTTCAAAAATAATTGTGGATCATGGGTCTCCTGTCTGTGTAAATGCACTCTGCAGTCTTTCCCCTTGCTGTGTGAAACAGAGGGAATCTGTTTCCTTTGTCACATCAGGTAGCAGGAAGTGCCTGGTGGGGTGTTGGAGGAGCACAACACATGCAAGGCTTGCAGAAACCCATTGCATAAATTTACATATGAAACAACTGCACTCCCTGCAGAGTTACTGCTCACCATCGTTGACATTGCACTTGAAACAGGGCTGCAAAGGGAGCAATAGCTTTTGCAGAGAGGTTTAAAATAATCAATTTTGTTTTTCCCTTTCTAACCATCAAAGAAGTGTCTTTGAATTCTGGGAGCTGTGCATGATGAATGATAATTGCCATTACTGGATCTTCTCCATATTTTTGAGAGATACCATGACTAAAGTAAAGTTAGGTGCCATCACTACCTGATTAGACACTCCTGAGAGCAATAAGCATAACAAATTCCTGGGCTATGCCGTATTTGTGCACAGGGATTTTACCATCGTTCAGTTCCTTAGAGTCTAAATAAGTACATTTGGAAGAACTGTGTAGTATTCACTGCAGTAATGCTAAAATACAGATGTAACAGATACTTTTGTAAATTCATAAATTAGAATTAGAGGCAAGAGATCTATTGCTGAAATGTAAAATTTCAAAATTCAGGACATCTATGTCACTGAAAGAAAATGAGTGTCAGTAAAGTACATTTTTTTTTAAGAGACACTACCAAAGGAACATGTAAAATCATGGAATCATTTAGGTTGAAATAGTCCTCTAAGATCAGTGAGTCCAACCTAATATTTGCCTCTTTATCTTGCCTTTGGGTGTTTATTAAGGGAACTTAAATGCATAAGGAAGAAATATCAACAATATATAAAATATATTCACATAAGCTTGGCCAATTCTGAACTTCAGTAAGTGTATGAATCTTTCTCACAGTTTCCAAGTATTTCAGGTGAAAGAATGATCAGTCCAATAAATCTCATAGCAGTATTTCAAGAACTACTTCCCAAAAAGCAGCTAAACATCTGTGGCTGGGTGCCAGGTATTCCCCCCAAACCACTCTATGATTCCCTGCCTCAGCTAGAAGGGCAGAGGGAAATATAATAAAAGGCTTGTGGGTTGAGATAAGAACACAGAGAGATCACTCACCAAACAATATTGTAGGCAAAGCAGACTTGATCATGGGAGGAAAAAAATAATAATTTATGTAGGAGACCAAAGGAATGGTTGACAGGCTCAGTACAACCCAGGGGAAACAGAGCAAGCTCTGCACAGCTGGGATGGGAACTGCTCTGCCCCCTTGAGCCTGAGTCAGCCTCTGGCCACAGCTGAATCATATGTCCTCCCCGAAATGGGGGCCCATGGCCTGCCCCAAAATGGCACTGGGTGACCTCGTGGCAAACCTTGCCAGGCAAACCCAACACAACATCAAAATAATGATGGACTTGAGCTGTGCATTCTCAATTATTTTCAGATTAAATCAATCTGATATGCAAGCACCTTCTAACAGTGATATTTATTCAACTACCAATTAACTGCATTTTCATAACAGAGAGGCCTTTCCGAAGTTGGCCCTACTTTCACACTTGTATAAATCCATTTTAAATCCAACTTGGTATTCACTAAAGCCATGCACCACACAACCAGGGATACAGCACTGTGTCAACCCTGCTTCCCTTTGGTCGTGATCTGATAAGCCACAGAAGTTCAAGAGTCATCTGATCAAACACAAATCACTGGTCTAAACTAAACCCATCTCTCTACCCCAAATTTAGTTTAAACCATTTTGAAGAGACAGCTTCACACAGACATCTGTTTATTGGGAGAGCTGTTCCCTGTCTGTTCATAGCGAAGGCAAATCCATGCCAAGGGCACCCATTTTAACAGGTGACCTGTCTGAGGTATCCTGAGCCCCCACCAACATCTGAGCACAGCAAACTGGGGGTGCTGGGCAAGCTGGAGGTGAGCCCTGGCCTCACAACTGAAGGTCTGCAGGGTTTCTGTTCCAAGCAGTGTTAACAACAGCAGTGTAGATAAAAATCTCACAATTAGTCAAAAAAATTAACCAAAAAGTTCACCAGCACATGAGAGAATCATGGGTGGGGATGCCATGCTGCCTTCTCATGTGTTTTAGAACATGATTGGCCATGAAATACCAAAAGGAGAGGCAGGTTTGACTGTACTGCACATGGGACATTGAATTTAAAAGATCTTTGTGTTCTAATTTTGTTTGTTTTGCAAAAAGACGAGTTTAAAAAACAGCTGTCGAAATAAAAAAAACTAATTATGCAGGGACCCGGACCCAGAGTGTACATCTGCCACAGCAAAGGCTGGTGTGCTGGGCCAGGAGATGCAATTTAAAAAAAAATACTTACTCCTTAGGATACACAAATTAATTCTTCTGCTCTAAGAAAGGAGGGCAAAGTTTTCCACAGTGCTAGCAGTTGTGCATGCTAAACAGTGCTTGCTTCATGTTCTGTATACACAGAGGGTCACATTCACTGCAGAACACAGAATTAAGCAAACAAAATCACATTAAAGGAGATAATCTCTTTTTCTTTCAGTTATGAGCAAATGGACATAACAATATGTTTATATTTGTAAATATGAAGTCTGAAAACAGAAAAGAAAATACTGTCTTGTCAGTTTGTTGGTCAAGTCAGTATGGTCAAGTTCTGCTGAGAACCTTTCAAGGGGCCAATTGGACCTAAAACATACAGTTTTTTTAAAATCACTCAAACCCAAATATTATCAAAGCTCGTTAAAAATGATGCATTTTCTCTTCTCAGGCTTTACAGAGTTTTCTAAAATCCACATGTCTGTGCATTAGCCTGAACTTTCATCATGAAGAGCTGAGACAAAGCTTCATCATATCCAAATATTTAAACAAGAGGAAAATCTGATTAAAAGCTTCAATTAGAAAAGTTAAATATTCCATTTACTGCTGGTTCAAAACAAATGGATGGGACAGCACGATGGCAGACACCTGCCCTGCTTCCTACTCCACATTCCTCATCTATACCATCATCATAGACTTTGTTCACTGCTGGAGCACAGAAGTCTCAGTGATCATGACTAGGGACTTTCATCCATCATGGACTATGGAGTTTGCTCCCAAGGAAAAGCAGCAGTCCCTTGGTTATGTCGCTTTGTTACAGAGTCCAGGTGAGAGCAGGCACCACCTTAAATATTGTTCAGTTTGAACCCCCCTGCCATGGGCAGGGACACCTCCCACTATCCCAGGTTGCTCCAAGCCCCATCCAACCTGGCCTTGGACACTTCCAGGGATGGGGCAGCCACAGCTTCTCTGAGAAACCTGTGTCAGGGCCTCACCAGCCTCACAGAGAAGAATTTTTTCCTTATATCCAATCTAAGCCTACTCTTAGTTTGAAGTTGAAGTTTGAAGCAATCCTCTCCTAGGACCTACCAAAGGAGGAAAACCAAAAGATCTTCTAAAATCTAAGCTTCCCCACATTTGTTTGGGTGAATATTACAAGACACTTTGTGATTTACTGAGAGCACCTGCACGTTGACAACAGCAAGCACCAAAAGGGATTCCTGGCTTTCAAAAATGAAAGTATTAAAAATTTACCCTGTGGTAAATGAAAGAAAGATAGAATATAAACCCTGAGGCCAGAGGAGAGAGTTGCTGTGGCAGAATGAGCTAACTTCACCTATCATAATGCCAAGGGTTGAATGCTTAAAACAAAAGAAAGTGAATTTTCTTGAACTGTGATTATTTTCAGAGTTAGTAAACTTGATAGGACTGGGTTTAAAATCTCCAAGCAGATTTATGTTTATTCACATATATTTATATATGTCATAGAGAATACAAAGACTGGTTAATGCCATGTTTTCAAAGGCAGCTTGGGCCCTGATTAAGCAAACTCCAAGACTACCTGAATTTTTAATGATTTTTCCCCAGAAGAAATTATAACTGGGAATTTGATCCAAAAATAACCCAGGAATTAAAAACAAACAGACAGTGAAAGAACTGCATTTTGTCTGATTGTGCAGAAGCAAACCCCAGCATTTACTGACACCAAAGGGTTCTCTCTCACCAGCACTTGCTGCATGTGAATTTTCTCTGCCGCCGACTGATCGACGTGTGTGACACCTATTACCAAGTTTTTCTTTGCAAATGATCTCTGATAAGAAACCTGAAATGGTGATGGGAAACTGAGTGACACAAACAAGGTGTGACATTTCAAAATCAGCCTTGGATTTTTTTCAGTCCCATTTGAAGAGCCTTTGCTGTGAGACTGTCTCTTTTCTCAAGGACACGGGGATACAACACCTTGGGAGAGCCACCCCTTACAAACCAATGCATCACGAATTTCCTTGGCCTTCTGAACAGTCAAATAAGTCCCTTCCTTTTGTAGCTTCCTCACAGAAAGAGCTGGAGGAATATTTTTACTTCTAGACATATTCTCACTTATCCAGCCTTCTACATTGAGACATATCAGAGGTAGAGAGCAAAAATATTTAAAATGACCAAAATAAAGATGGATGTACCAAATCCTTCTGGAGTGGTCTGAGAACATGTTGTCTGGTCTACACATAATGTGGAAAGCAGGCACAGACTGTAGGGGTCTGTGAGGAACACTGGTTGTCAGGGAGGATGGGAAGTGATTAAACTGGATGCCTGGCCAAGGGAAGGGAGCATTCCAGGAAACTTACTTCAAAAATTGGGAATAACATGACTATTTCAGATAATGGATGTGAAAGAGTATTGAAGCACAGTTTTCTGAAAATTTCACTATTATCTGAAAGAGTTTTTTGCCAATAAGTGAAATGAGGGTATTTTGATGCAGATTTTATTCTTTGCTGTGACAGAGAGACAGGATAGATTTATTTTTTTCACATCTAACAATGTTCGATGGCCTGAAAATGGTTAACTAATGATAATAAAATCTGTATTTAAAATTTAATTCAGTTCTGTAATTATATTTCTTATGCATGGAGACAGAAATAAACTAGAGGAAGAACCTATTAGCCCTTTTGCATGTATAATTGAACACGTTTGATATTTCTTGGTAACCTTTGTAAGCAACTGGCTTTGAGTTTATGCAAAGAGGTGAACATTTGGAATACATAAATAACAATAAGAGCAGATAGGTTTTTGATTTTGTATTCTGTTCTTTTCTTGTTTGTGTCTGTTAGATGCAGTCAGACATCCCTGGCTTTATCTGGCTATCCATAGAAACATCTGAGAGATCTGACTTTTGCATCATTTGGGTGCAGTAATGAATAAGAACTGACATCAAATATCAATATTATTGGCCCAGCTAAATGGTAGCTGACATCCAACTGGACTGCTGAAGAGGTAAACAAAATTGAAATTTTGCTTTTGTTTAAAAACTGTCTGACATTATTTGCCCTTCAGTAAATCAATGGAAGAATGACCTAAATGTTGTTTGCATTTTGGCTTGGGGAGGTGAAATTGAGCAGTTGCTATCAAACATATTTTTCATAGCCTTTTAGGTTCTTCTAATATAACCTGTAATTCAAAAAATGCATTTTTTAAGGAAATTTGGTAACCTCCCTCAAGATTCCTAAACCTGCAGACATCATACAAACACAGCATGGCACACACAGACACTGGTGAATGATAATCATACTCTCACTTGAATACAAACACATAGATACACACTTAAGGGAGCAAATTTAGTTCTGCTTTAAATTCATGATTCAACCAGGCATCTGTAGTCTTTATACTTCATTAGCACAGCTGACTTACCTTTGTAAAGGATGTACAGAGCTTACTTGGGATGCTGTTTAGGCCATAGCTCAGTGCAAAAGAAACACCTGAAACATCTTTCTCTCATTGTATTATGGAGACATGGGAGTAAAAGGGACAGTAAGATTCACTTTTAGGAGGAAAGATGCATTTTTCTATGTCCTCAATTCAAAATCTATGTGGGTTTTGCTCCCATTTTTTCAAACACTCCACATGCAGAGAACCAACTTTGAAAACTCCAGAATTTATGTGCTGTTGAAGGTGTTTTATCTGTGGAGTCCTGACATAACCACAAGTGCAGAAGTTTCTCTCAGGGCAGTGTGGCTCTGCAGAGATCCTGTGTCCCAGCAAGGCAGGTTCCAACAAAGGAGAACATTCCAGGTGCCAAGCTGGCAGTTGTGTTCCATAGGAAAACGGCTAATTAGGGAATCCCAGCACTAATAAGAGTTCTGGCTGCAAAGGTTGCCCACTTAACAAAAAACCTGTTAGCTACAGATTCATAGGCATGGTACAGTAAATAAGTCAGATTTAATCAGTTTCACAGAGTTTAATGAGGATTTATTCAATTTGTATAAATGCATTATTCTTTTTTAGCTTCCTCCTCATAGAGCACTCTTCCTAAAATATCCCTTAATATTTGGACACACTGCCTGGATGGCCCTCTGATCTTACTGGAAAATTTGTTCCTTGTTCTTGTGTAATTAGAATGTCATGTTCTTTCAAAAGTCCTTTTGGCACCAAGGAGACTGAAACAAGGTTACCACAAGTCCATTGAATTGACTTAGGAGCCTTCTTCAACTGACCTATATCCAAGAAAAAGAACTGAATCCCTCTGCGCCCCCAGAGTCCAACCCTATAGGTGAGACTTCTGACAAAACACAGGATCTGCAGATCTGTGGCATTAGGATATTAAAAAAAAAATTAAAAAAACCTCTAGGTAGGATTTTGTCAGCAATCAGCCTTCAGTTTTGCCTTTTCAGACTTCTTTGGCTGGGTATAACCACTAGGTTGGATTCTCTGGAAGTAATGTTGCATCTTTTTCCAAACAGCCCATGAACAATGCCCAAAATCTTCTCCATGAAGTATTGTGGAAAATACAAATGTTTCTATAAACACTCTTTTTTTCTTCATAAAATGTGCATGTTTTAACAAAAACATTGTCATTTAATCAGCTCGCTTAGGGTGGAATATTTTAATTTTTTGGTGGGCAAGCACTAGAGGGAAGAAAACAGTTCTCTAGTGCTGTATTTGGCTGTCAGACAGCACTTGCTTTGCCAGCCAGAGTGACAACTGTTACTTGTACAACTTACTTTTTCAGTGGTGTTCCAGTACATAGTTACCTTATATAATTGTTATCACAGCTTCTGAAATGATACTCCTCACTCAGTTTGACCAGAGCTGGCAGATTTTCAGCACACAGCTTCCTGTTAATCATTATGGGCCACATGAGAGCATGAGGCCCTCTGTAAATTAATACTCACATCAAAGATGGTGCTGTAGTATCACTGTAGCATTTCCCTCACAATTCTTGCTACTGTTACATATTACTTGTCCTACATCACAGCGTTTCAAAATATTGAGAGGCAGCTTGTGCCTGTCAAATATAGATGTGGCCAAGAAAGAAATAAGATGCCTTGGGAATTCCTATTCCCCTCCTTGACATCAGCTTATCCCACACCTTCTGCTCTGCCAGCCCCTGGGGTTTGCCCTATGAACACATAGGGTTGGCTTAGCAGTTGGAAAAGCAGCAGCTGATACTGAACAGGAGGAGAATATTCAGGATATCCTACAAGAGAAAACAGTGCCTTGCTCTGCTTGTAATGAAAGCTTCAGTGGGAGCACAGGGAGCAGGAACAGCACTGAAATATTTTTCAGGAAAGATGGTCTTGGAGAGAAAAGGCTGAAAGTGGCAGCAGAAAGCAGCACATGCCTCACCACCTCCACACCAGATTTAAAGAGCAATGTAGCCAGGAGAGACAGAGGAATCCTACATCATAGATGTTTTGATCATTTCAGAAAATTTCATACTGCCTCAAAGAACCATTTGGGAGAAATTCCTTCCTTTCCAAAGTTAACAGGCATTCAGGTCACAGCCTGTCACCAATCCCAATCAAAATGGTTCTTTTTAGAAAACAACTGTAAAATTAACCAACCAGGGAAAAAACCCTATTTTTTTCATTTAAGTGAAGAAACTAAATGATGATGACAAAGAAGAATGGCTTAGACATCACATACTGAGAAAGGAAGTGGGAGCAAGGAGGGGGAAGCTCCCTGGGTTTGGTCTGGGTGGCAGCTGTGAACTTACCTTCATGTTGAATGTTGCATGATTACAGGAATGCAGGTGGCCATGGAATGTGTGAACAGGAAGACCCTAGGAATGAAACAAAAAGAGAGCACTTAAATAAGTTATAGTGATATAAATTATTCTATACCATTGTTGTAAACAGAAAGGCCTTGATTTTATGGCTATGTGCAAATCAAGACATGTTGTGTGCTAAGAAACCAGCTTCTGGATGCTAGAAGAGGAACACATTCCTCACAATTACTAAGGTTATATCTCCTTACTTCACATAATAGCTAGCAGAAAAGGTGCATTCAAATACCACCAAAAAAAAAAAAAAAAGCCTCCCTTGCTGGAGGGTTTGAATTAGAAGGTGTAATCTCTCCTTCCAAAAGACTGTGCTCTTGCTCTCAGGCAGTGATTCAGTACATGTCTCTTGATATTCCACACACACCATTAAAGCCTTCCTTAAGGAATCACAGGCATGAAATCAAAATTAATTATCTTTTGTCATCTTCCACATTAGGCCATAAGTGACCTACATAGTGCAGTAACATATGTCAGATGTCATCACTGATCTCTGGCTTGTTCTCCCAGTACAGGAGCCATCCAACCACAGTATCTCCTGCTATAAAATCTGAAGATAGGAAGACAGAGGGATTATAGAGATGCTCTTCTCTGTTTTCATAGAAATCACTGGCTTCATGGGTAACAGTAATAAAATCCTCCCTATCCAAAGTGAAACTCAGCTTTGAGTGGTGTAATTGTACACTAAAGAACAAGTTTTCACTCTAAGAAAACATTTGACTGGCATTGGAATTGAAAGGCAATTTGTTGCATTTTTCTGGACAGATTAAAAACAACAAGCCTAAGATCTGAATTTCCACTACTCCTTCCTTGTACTTATTCCATCTTGAATCAGTCTCTCAGGAGCAGGGGTAACAAGGGTTAATCACTCCTCTGTCATGCTTTTAGAGTTTACCTTATCAACTTAATTCCATTTTTATTTTCACAATCCAAGAAAACCCTGAAATCAATCCTTCTATGACGTAAGACACTTGAATTCCCTTTTTCACTGACAAAACCTCCTAGATTTGATCACCAGCACGTTTAGCAGTATATTCTCGCTGTTTGCAACAATCCCTTTCAGAAAGCAGTTAATGAAGTTTGACCACAAAGTAGTTCTGGAGGGACACTCCTCAACAACCCTCTGTGGTTCATATTACATCTCTGAGCCACTTAGGAGAATTCAGTCCAAGAGAACAGCAGTTAAAGGGGATTAGATGGCTGTTGTAAATATCTCAGGGGTTAAGAGCAAAGAGGGAAAAGAGCTATTGAGGCTGAAGAGTGGTGCTGGCGCAGGAACATATGGGGATTCATAATCTGCAGATGATTTCCAGTTGGAAATTAGAAGACAGTTCTCAAGCACTGACATACAAAAACTTACTCCACTCCAAATATTGGGGATAAAAAAAAAAATCTCATTAATTGTAAGAAGCTGCTTGAAAAGCCTGGAAATAAATGACCTTCTCCTGTGTGCAATTTTTTGCCTGAACCTGCAGACCGAGGAGGCTCTTTCCAGTTTTTCTCATTTGGCATTAGAATACAAATCTCTGATAAAGCCCAGCATTTAATGCCACCAAAAAAAGGCAGCAGGCTACCTTGACAAGCACCATTTTCTATCTTATTGTATTTTTCATTTACCTTTCTGTCTTGAAGTAATTTCTGCTGCAAGGCCGCACATGCTACTGCAATCAAACTAGAAAATTAGTGTTATTTCCATGGAAGGATTGCAAGGCTCTGGACAAATAAAAGTTCTGTCTTTAGAGAGCAAGCACATCATCCACTTAAAGCATAAAAAGGTTGCCTGAGCACAGTTCTTGAATCCTCCACAGTTATCAACAGAGTTAGAAGGGTAAAGTGTGCTGGAAAGAACTCACTGAAAAAAATCTGATATATTTACAAGTCAGATCGTAGATATAGGTTAGAGATCAGGAAAAGGTTCTTCCCTCAGAGGGTGGATGGGCACTGAACAGGCTCCCCAGGGTTTGGCCATGGCCCCAAGGCTGCCAGAGCTCCAAGAGAGTTTGGATGATCCTCTCAGGGACAGGGGGGATTGTTGGGGTGTCCTGTGCAGGGCCAGGGGTTGGACTCAATGGTCCTTCTGGGTCCCTTCCAACTGAGGACATTCTGTGATTCTGTGATTTCTGAGTAATAAAATATGAACCAATAAATGCAGATCAAAATAAAACTTAGACAATTATTACCCGATTATAAATTCACTGCTGGAATAGAAATGTGATTACACCAAATTCCCCAAGACTGACAGACAAATGGAATGTGATAAAGGTAACAGGATAGGAGACAAAGATAACCAAATGCATATAAAGCAGTCTAGCAAGAAAAAATGTCAAGGACATAATGTCTTGTGGCCCAGCAGCAATATCGATTGTACCCAGCCCATGGTAACAAACCAAGTGTTGCTGCATGTTTTGCATGTAAAAAGTGGTCCTTGTAAAATAACTGCTGCTGCTCAGCAGGGTGTAGTATTTACCCTCAGACACTCTCAAATACCAATATACACACAGTAACCTTTCCACAAATACAGAAAAAGTGTGCTGTCACAAACCAATAAAAAAAGAGAAAACCACGTGGATGTTGCGCCACAAAATGAATGTTAACTGTCTGATTTCCCTTCCTAAGTCAATTCAGTATAAACCCTCTGAAAAGGATTTTAATAAACGTAATAATAATGATAATAAAAGCGAGACAAAGGCAATGGTTCTGTAAAGTGTTTCTCAATACTATTGCTGAAACTTGATTTCCAA
Organism: Neodrepanis coruscans; assembly: GCA_013400695.1. Taxonomy (NCBI): domain Eukaryota; kingdom Metazoa; phylum Chordata; class Aves; order Passeriformes; family Philepittidae; genus Neodrepanis; species Neodrepanis coruscans. The sequence continues at coordinate 91,763 of VYZS01026623.1, read as the reverse complement.
AGTGCCACTTTATTTTTATTCAATGCACAGCTCGTGTTTTCTTTATCAACACCAGGAAATCTGAGCTTTGCAGACAAAGATGCCATAAAAACAAAACTGGAAAGCTTACTACTTAGCTACAATGTCCCAGGGAAAAAAAACAAATAGTAAGAAATACTCTGTGGATCAGAATTTATATTAAGACAGGACTGAGCTTCCAGCACAAAGGGCTCAGCAGTAAGTGAATGACACTCTTTTTGCACATGCATTCTGCTTTTCAGTTTTCACTGAACTTCTTTAATGTTCAGGATGAACAGGGGCAAACATTTGTCACTTGGATCACAAGGAAAAGAGCAGGAGAAAAAAGAAGGAGCTTGACATTAGGGGAGTTCTTATTTAGGGAAAATTGTGGTCCTTTACTGCTCCCCTGAAGGGCTCCCTGACCATTATCCTGCTGACAGAGGGATCTGTCACAAACTGAGGGCAGGGGAAGCAGTGGAACAGCAGAGCAGAACTCTGCAGCTGGAAAAATAAACACTGTCCCCACATTTAACCCACAGGGTCTATCCAGTCTCCTTGCATGTGACAGTCTAGCAGTATAAATTACGGAGAATACATTATTATTGTTAACTGAGTCATCAGATCTTGATTAAAATATTAATGGAGAAAATCTAAGTTCCATTCCCTCCTTCAGCTACTGCCCAATTACATTAATAACCATACATCCTTCCTCTGCAGGAAATACACAGATAATGGCAGCATTCAAAGAAAACAAAATATGAAGTGTTCTGCATTGTTGAGGTCTTTTTTTAAAAAAAGAATTATTATTCACACATGCACACACACACATATAATTTTCCAGTTTGAAACCCAGAAATTAACATTAGAATCAGTGGTTAGAAACACCCTGGCATTATGTTATGGAGCCTATCAACCTCCCAGTTCCCACTGAACACAGGCATTAATTGCCTGCCTTGGACTGGAGCTACCTAAAAGACTTGAGAGAGAGAAAACATTCCTTTTTTAAAAATGAAATCTGGTATTGCAGAGAAGCTCCAGATCTCTGGAGCTACAGATCTGTGAACAGTAGTTCTGCTGAAAATGTAGTTAAACAAGGTTTCTACATGCAAATTATTTTTTGTTCTTACTTTCACAGGATAAAAGCCTAAGATTTTGGAATCAATAGTGAAATTCTGCAGTAAATCCTCCCTATTGTGCATCCATATAGATATAAGAATACCAGACAGGCTGAAGACAAACATAATTAATGCTTCTTCACATTGGAATAATTAAATTCAACTATTAACTATGTAAAACAGCAGCTGAATCTTCTTATACTTATTTTAATTATCATTTCAGCAGCAACAAAATAAAACTCCCAAACTTAACAAGCCATACTGCCAGCACCTCTGAAGAAAACACAGCCAAAAACAGTTGAGCATCATTTCAAAACTACTCATGTTTTTTTAAACTCTGCTGATTTGTGGGGTTTTTTTCTAGATTTTGAATGCCTTGATATACATGAACATCTGACATCAACAAACTTACTTTACAAGTTCAAAAATCAAGATAACAAATCCTTTAGAACGAGCTGAGTTTAATATACAAGGGACAATAGGTAATTATCTTTATTAGTCTGATATGAGCTTTTAGATAACAACATCCGAGTATGAGATTTATCTAAAGTGTTCAAATAGGAGATTTATTTGTAATTTCTTGGTTCATTTAGAAATTAACTCAAAGAAATAATATTCATTCAGGAGAACTAAACTAAGAAAAGTGTTGAAACCATGAAGCACTCAGCTGTGGAAATGTTCACCTCATTCTCTTTATTAAAAACAAACAAAACCTCCCAACAGTTTTTCATGAAAGGTTTAATTGTATTTGGGGGAAAATGAAACTTCTGAGCTTACATAGGTAAAATTTTCCCAGCAAGTCAAGCAATGTAATGCTCAGGAAGCTCCCTTTGCTAGACTTAAACTTTTCCTAAAGGAAGCCTCTTGGATAATGCACTGGGATTCCTGGCTACTGCCTCACTGGGAATGTCTAACCCTCCTCTCCACCTCCCTTGATGAACCTGGTCAAGGGCTTCCATTTGCACAGCAAAGCATAATATTAAAACTTGAATCCTACTCAGTTCACCTATGGTCTGTCTGCCTGGTCTCCCTGTGCTTGGCATGGTCAGGCACAGGTGAGTTCCCAAGGGAATGTGGGACATATCCAGCAGCACTGTGGGCTCTGCAGACCCTCAGCACTGCAGGGGAGTTGCCTGCACTGTTCCCTTGAAGTAGGTGCACTGGAAACATCAAAAGGGCCTTGGATCTCTTCATGAGAGCACAAGCTATAACAAGGTAATTTTTAAGAGAGAGAGAAAACTCATTTTCATGGGATATTGATGGGTGAACACAAAAACTGGAGGGAAGAGCCTAAAAGCACCTCCCCCTTGTACCTTTGCAGGACGGCTGCTTTCTTTTCCAGTCTATAATACCTGACTGCAGCAGTGTCCCCAGGTCTGTGTGTGTCCCCTGCAAGGCCAGCCCAGCTGCTCACGGCAAGAGCAGCTCCATCTGCCCCATCCCATCTCATCCAGAGGGCACCACTCACAGCAAGGCAAAGCCACAGCTCCTCTTGGAGGCTCTTAGGGGCATGTGATGAGCAGTATCTGTACAGTGAGCACTGAACAAATCTGGAAAACAACGCTACCATCTGTCACTACACATTTTACTCCACAAGCTCGAGCACAGAACCTTCAGCACAGAGTTTGCTTCTGTTCTCCTCATTTGGAATATCCTGGGGGGGGTAAAATCATATGGAGAAGGTTGTTTCCTGATGTTACACCAAGGGTAAGGCCAGGGCATTACTCAGATGTTTTGTAATCCTGTCTTTGGGGAATAAAATTAACTTGCAACCACTATTTGTGTGCCTTATTACACAGAGATTCACAGAAACAGGTACATGCACCAAAACTGAAGTAAATCAGCTACTGGGCTCTTTTTTTAAAAAAACCCTTGATTCACTACATCTTCCTAAAGAAATGAAAAAGAATTTTGAATCTCTTTAAAATGCATGAACTTATATAACAACTTGCATACTGTGAAACATTAAAAACTTGAGAAACAGCATTTTTCTGAAGGTGGTAAGTAATAAAAACAAGAAAGAGGGTTCTGCCTGCCAGCTAAGCCCAATGCCATGCTCTTCATCACAGACCAGCCGTTCTTTCACTACAGTTATAACACATGCTATTAAATATAGAGAAAAAACTGAATTAGTTTGCTAGCACACTCCTGAATTATCTCATTCCTGTAGGTCTGAACTTTCACCTGAGTATAGCATTAATATGTTTTCGCACTGATGATGAAGTCATATTAATATTTTTTAATTGGGGGGAAAAGTATGTTTCTAGGCCAAGACCTTGTATGCTAAATCTGTTCAAAGTGAACCTCTAAGGCTCTCCTAAGAAACACCAAAAAACAGGAGTTTATAGTAGAAATGCTGACAGATTATATTCCTGCCAACATAATATAACCTGACTCTAAAATAAATGTTTCATGAATTAAAAAAGTTGAAAAAAGCTCCTCTGTTCAGCTTTGTTCTTGAGATGAAAGTGAATTATCTTTTTGTCTTCTATGACACTTGAATTTTTGTACTGCAGTCTGTGGAAAACTGTAACCACAGGCAGTATTTAAACAGACATGACCGTGTGGGATTCTGTCCTCACTCAGCTGTAAGAGACATCAAACTCCCAACTATGTGAGGAGGAAAAAAGGTTTTATGGCAAGCAGACACTTTCCTGTACCTGCTTCTGAGAAGAGAGAGAAATGTCATCTCTAGTTGAAGAGATCACACACCAGCACAGTCCCACCTGCACGGCCACGGCAGAACACCCAGGGCAGGGGAGGGAGAAATTTCCTTTCTGGACCCATCACTCCTTAAAAAGAAAATAATTAGGAAAAAAAACCCCAACCCAACCCTCAAAGATATTGAAATTCTTTCACTAAAAGCAGAGCTGTATATCACTCCCCTGGTTGGTATTGGCAGATGGCTTCATTAACAGGAGCCACTGCATCTTACTAAGGACTCGAGAGGCAGGTGAACATACATCATCCTGTCTGCACCAAAAAAAGCCAGATTTGGTAACTGCACTCCTGCTGTACAGTGCAACTCCTGGAGCTTCAATGTTCCAGCAAAGGAAGGATCAGTGGTGCAAGGGCAGGGATGGCCAGGGAAATGCTGTGTGCTGAAGCTTGTTAACTGCAGACTTTGCTCTTTAAACTAACTTGGTATTCCAGGGCTTTGCAAAACATACCGACCATTTTCAGGAGAGCAATGCCTGAATGACAGAAACCTGGTAGGGCTATCTAACATTAAACATCATGAGCTCTATTGCTTTAATGTAGAAAAGATCAAAAAGATGAATTATATATGAGCAGAAGTTGCTGGTGGAGTATAACTGGGAAAGTTATGAGAGCAGTGCAAGTATAGAAAAAAATACACAATAATTCCTGTTGGCTTTGAAAATTAAATTATATGAAGGCAGAATAAAACAATGAATACATAATTTAATCATATCTAAGAAAAAGTGAGAGGACTACAAGCGGGAAATTCTTTCTTCCTTCTTATCTGACTACGAGAAGTTCAGTATCAGCCTGAAGAACTTTGGTGCTCTTAAAACCTGAAGCTCAATTCTGGCTCGAACTCTTGCCCTCTGTGAGTTCGTATCAGAACAAAGGTTATTTTTTTCAAGCAGGAGAAAGTTAAAACTAAGTGGCTTCAACTGAAAAAGACAGTACGTAGAGAAAAGCAGCTCCATACACAACCGTGACTATTAAATAAGACAAATGAGATGGCCCAAAAGTTTAAAAAATAGAAAGGAAAAAGTTGAAGAATTTCCTCCCTTCGAAGACTCAGCGTAAATCAAGAGTAAGCCAGTGAGATCAAAGTTATCATTTGTCTTACAGGCACTGGGAGAGCCTTTCCTTCTGTTGGTAAGAAGGAGTTTGTAAGCCTGCTGCATTCCCAGTGTGTTTCCTGTTGGCAGTCGCTCTGCATCAAATGGCAGAGGCACAGCAAAAATACCGACACGAGAACAGCAAAAAGGGCAAACTGAACAGAACGAGTCTGCAGTTCCCTTCTATCAACCTCAGCTGCTCAACAGCTCTTCAAGTCAGGTTCTTCCTTTATTTCTCCACTAACCAAAAGGAAGGGAATGATGAGTTCCAAAAGTGGGGGAGCAAAGAAAGCAGGATATGAATGGAAAGGGAAAGCACACCACTTGCTCACCATCATCTGGTTTTCCCAGTAACAGGATTGTTGACCTGAATAACCAGTACCACAGAAGAGAATCCAGACCATTTAGCTAGAAGCACTGAAGAAGTTATTAATTGGGAAAAGTCAATGAAAAAAAAAAAAAAAGAACAGTATAATTTTAAAAAGTCAAAATCACCAGTGGAAGAGGAGAAAACATTGCATTTGGCTCTTACAAACACACTGTCCATAGATTCTCTACATCAGGTCCTGCATACACCATCTACATGTTCTAAGTGAAATGAGAAAAAACAAGAATTGCAAGTGCCCCCAAAAAATAATCCTAACATTCTGTAAATTCAAATTCAGAATTTCATAATGATTCAAAATCACAATTACAATTTTCAGAAGTGAGATTTTTTAGAGAAAAGAGAAAGTAAAGCAGGAAGGTCTGCATAGCTATGGAAATAGCTCCATCTTTTAGTCAGTCTGCTGGACATCTAAGTTCTATTTAGCATTCAAAGCACAAATACTAATTGCTATCTCAGTATCTCAATAATATGATGGTTAACTTCCATCACATTTAGGAACAGGCAAACTTGCATGCTTCATATATAATGGACCTTACATATTTTTTGGTGTCTTGCTCAGTTAAAATACAGATGTAGTGTGAAAAGACATCATCCTTTTGTCATTGCCTTACACTTGCACAAGGATGGATCACAAAATGAAGCAGATCTGGGGCTCACTGAAGATGGAGAAACATTATTCCCAGTTTCACTCCCAGAATAAGGACACTGGGTAATGCCTTGGCAAGAGAAAAGCTTCCACCTGATGCCAAGCATATGAATTTACCTATGCCAATAAATATGCTCGTGCTCAGACCAAAGTTGTGCAAATCCATCCTTCTGCCTTTGCCCATACCAAGCATTCCCACTGGAAGCACCTGGCTGAACCTCAGTTTGAGGATTACCAATATTACTCTTTCACCATTGCATTTCTCCCAGTGAAAACCTGGCTTCAGTCTTGGCAGAAATGGAATTAGGCAAAACACCAATTCTGAAATTCCTACCTGCTTTATAGAGTTTATTGATCATTCCACAGAACAATTATTTTAATCACTAAAAATGCACTGTAGTGGTTTAGCTTTGTTAAGCTTAATAATATTTCCCAATAAACTTAATGGCTGAAATGACATAGGAATAAATATATTTTTTTAATCCATAAATACTGGCACTGTAACTGATGACTGAACTTACAGGAGCAGAGAGTACAGAACTATTCATGTCAGCTTCACAGGAGCATGTGTAGAGTGCTGAAACCAGAAAATCTTTACTGGGAATATCCCACCAATGTCATAAAGAGTTACAAATACATACATAAATACAAAATCCTTCATGTGCAAGAAAATAAGTCAAATAAAAAAACTGAAAAAACATATTCTGCAGAAACTTTTCCCAGAATGCCTTTGTCAGGGGTGATAAAAACATTTAGCAAGTGAGAAGCAAGAGCTCTTCATCTGTTTTAGCACCATTTTCCCAAGGTGCCACATCATGGCACAAGATTGCAGAGGTACTGAAGAGAAGCAAAACTCCTGGCAGCCTTTTCAGAGACCTCTTGTAAAATTACACCGTGATTACATTACCTCTTAAATTAAAAAAACTTTCTTACCAAGTTCAGCCTGTCAGTGTAGCCAGAATTAGATCTGGGACCAAATGTATTATGACTAAGCTCAACGCTGTATAAATATTAGATCCATTATTCAAACAACTCGCAGGACACCATGAACTTGATTTTGCAGTGACAAAAACTCCCTGTGAAATATCATTCCTGGGATTTTTCCGCAGGCAGGGTTGTGGTTTGGGCCCCTGTCTGAGCAGCAAGACCCTGTAAACAGCAGGGTCCCAGTGAAGGAGCTGGATGGTGTATGCAGCCTCAGACACAACAACGGCAGCCCTGGGCTCGGTGAGTTATTAACAGCAGCCTGCTCTGTAATTGTCGGTGAAATAATCTCATTGACACATACAAGTTAGGAAATAGAGGGCTCATTAACAAAGCCTCCAGCCTTTATTAGATCATATAAATAACCAAGAGTGCCTGCAAAAGATCGATTACAGCCTTTAAACGTTTACAGAATCAGTGTTTAATTAAGACAATTTTAATATGCAAATCAAGCCTAATTATCATCATTTGTTAATGTTAGTCTGCCTGGGCTCTAAACAGCTTCAGCTGCAAATATGGTAACATGATCATATTTCTGCTGCTCTTTTTTTTCCCTAGGAAGAACTGCAGAGGAAACGATCGAGTTGTGCTTCCAGTGTGTACAAAGGTTTTCAAAACCATGTTTCCATCTACTGTTTGGAGATGAAGGTCAAAAAGTGCTCAGCGTAGCATAAAATCCAGTGGAAATATTATGCATTTCTTCACCCACTCTTTTGTAGAGGGCTTTAATTAACGTCTTTCCTTCAAAGTACCTAAGCCCTCCGGGAGCTCCTTTTGATGAAAACCTGCCCCTGTTCAATGCAGTGATTGAATGGGTGGGTTTCTCACACAGACCATTGTCACTCACAAGCTGATATGGGGACTTTTTAATTTCCTACCTCCTCTGCCTTCAGAGTGGGAACCCTCATATGCTGGGAAGCCACAGCAATATGGCAAAGCCCCTGGAAATTCAAGTGTGAGGCCACCAAGAGAACAGCACAACCTTCAGCAACAGAATGATACACAGCAGCAAGGGAGAAAACAAATGTCTGCATTCTGATTCTTGAAGAAGCAAGTTAAAGCCTCGAAGGCCCTGTGAATTTGTTTTGGAAAACAGTCCTGGTAAAAATCATTCCCTTTTCCTGGTGATGATGCTCTCCTGCCACCAGGATGAGCCACACAGATTAAAAGGAAGGAAGAGAACCACTCACCACTGGGCACTATTGATTTGTTGTTGAATAATACATACTGACAGGGGGAGATATGAAATGTTCCTGTTTACCACATTTTACAACGTGGAAGGTCACTTGTTTTTCTTTGCCATAATATTTTCGTTCCTCATATTCCCAATGCTTTGGAGCCTGTAGCTGCCAAGCCCTCAGCTGGGTGAGGGTAAAAGGAAAGCTCTCTACTTTTACTCATTCTGTAATATATTCAATATTTCTAAGGAAAAGAAGTCCTCACTGAAAGGAAAAGAAGAACATGCAGTTACAATAGGCCATGAGCCTTTCAAGACAGAATGAATAAAACTAAAAAAATCAGAAGAAAAATAATATACAAGAGACAACTTGAAAAGCCCCCAGTTCAAATGGGAGCAGAGTGGCTCTCCCAGTGTCCTGCATGACTGGTGGATGGAAGGACTTCACACAGGAACCGTGCCTGGGCACAGCCATGGATGGGTACAGATCTGTCAGGAGTCACTTCCCAGCTCCCTTCTGAAAGGCCCTCTCCGGAGGCAGCCTTGGAGAACAGGGCATGTTCAATAACATCTGGGCATGGCATTGCTGACACAGCAAGTCCACAGAGAAGCTGAGTTAGGCTGGGGGACAAATTTGGGCTGGGGACAAACCCTTCAACAGCAGGAGCACCTGACACCCATGAACCTGCAGGCTGGGAAGAACCAAGGGTGCAGAAGGGGCTGCTGAGGCAGCTGCCAGGCACCAGTGCTAGATTTGTGGTGTGTTTCCAAGAGCTGTGCAGGGGCACAATGGCTGTGGAGCTGCAGTCATGTCTGGAGAATTTCTGAACATGAGGAAAGCACAGGAATTGGAACTGAATCATGGCAGTGAGCACCTGCAAAGATTAGTCTTCCTAGAGGTCTGTAGTAACTGTTATGAAAGATGTCAACACTTAGTATTTTTATTTTATTATAATTATTGTTATTATAATATAAAATGGCCAAGATTTTCAATGGAAGCTGGAATTTCAGTGACATTTTGTATAATGAGTGAAAAAAAGCACACATTCAGGAAATACCTGCAAATCCAAGAGCAGGGAAGAAAGACTGAAAATCAAATGCAAATTTGGGCACAACTATTAGGCTTAGTGGTGAAGTTTTGTGCTCAGATACAGGATACACACACTTACACCACCAAGCTATTCCATCAGGACTAGGACAGGGAAGGGAAGGGCAGACCAGATGAGCACTTCACAAGTTCAGTTCATTCTGACATTTACTGCAGCACTGCAATGCTGTGTTGGCTGGTTTTCCTCAGGGGATGTTTCTCACCAGCCCTACTGTCCCATACAGACAGTAACTGATGGGATAATTCATGGCTGGGGGGTCACAGCCATTCTCCTGATCACCTCCACACTACTGGATAAGAGACAGTCCTTTCTGTCCCAAAGGAAACTTCCCAGACCACTGGAATTGCTGTGCCTCAGGACACCTGCTCCAGTTTTCTAATCCATTCCATACAAAAAAGGAAAGTTCTCTTATGGAACAGGCAGCTATGCTGTCCACAACTATTAGTTCATGTTCTCAAGTCTAAACTGCTTTTCATATCAAAAATACATGGAATATATTTTGACACGTTGTATGGTCCCATTATGTGTAGATGAATGTACCTTGTTAAAGGTGATGGAAAGTTGAAAAATTCCCAAACTCCCCTCCATCTCAGCAAGATGAAAGAGTACCTGAGTCAGACAGAGATGTGGTAACTTCCTAAGGTATACAGACACAACTCAAAGTGGATATTACTGTCAAAAACCAAAGAGTTTTAAAAATTAATTCAGAAAAAAATTATCTGCATCAGATATTCACATCCACAGCTCCACTGAATAACAATTTCAGGCATCTTCCAAATTAAATGTTGCTTCTCACGCAGAGATCTTCTCTAGGTTCAATCATCTGAACATCCAAGTTCAAGAACATTGTTGCAAGAACTGTCATAAATAAAAAGCACTCCTGAAACACCATTTCCAGCCTAGAACAGGTTAAGCCTCTCCCAAAGTCTTACTCTCCAATGAGGATGGAATTGTGCCCATTTTACAATATGGAGAAAAGGAAGTCTGCTGGCATATGGGGCTGAAAGCTGTGGGAGGAACGCTGACACTGTCAAAGCAGAGCAGGGCACCCCCAAATTTCATTCCATTCCTCAGACACATTGAGCACTCAGCACTCACACTCTTGGACTATTATGTGTGTTTTTCAGGTGAAAATTTTCAACACACCATTTTGATTAGTAAAGAATGAAGTACAATTTAATCTATAACTTTTCAGAAGACTAAGAAAAAATACATTTTCTTTTTAAATGAGAAGTGCCTTCTTTGATAAAATTGGGTTTGGTTATAAACCCTCAACATACTATTTTTATTTTTGCTCATTCTCCTTTCCTCTCTCCCTCATCAGTAGGATCAGCACACATAATTATTTCTTGATCTGAGAAGTAAAGCTCTTTCATTAATTTTATTGGATTTGTAATTTTTCTATTTAAGCCAGATCTTTCCTGAATATTGAAAGACAGAAAAGTAAGGACATTTTTTTTAAAGTTAGAAAAAAAATTTAACAAAACAAAAACACTTAACAAAAAGAAGCTGAAAAAAAAGACACATAAAGCACTTTGAATGCAGATGACCCATAACTTACATGCCATCTCTGCAAATTTTTGAATAAAACTCTCAAATCTCAACCAAAGCAGCCCGAATTTGTTTGCAGCCAGCTCTGCCATGCTGTGTCCTTCCCACCACAATTCCCTGCAGGGAATTCCCAGGCTCCCCTGCAGGCAGCAGCCCAGGCTGGTGTGGGGTCCCGTGGTGGCAGAGCCCTGCCCTCTGCCCAAGCCAGGTCACTGCAACGACATGGCAGAGCTGGGACTGAGCTCCAAAATAAAGTCATGGCTTTGCATGTCTTCAGGCCACAGGTGGAGAACCTCTTAGCCACAGATCAGAAAATATGGGCAGAGAAGCCCCTCAGGTCTCATCAGGATGTAGATCTCTCCCTGCTACACGACAGGGTGGCACAAGAAGCGCTGCACTATGAGATATCACACGATGTTCATTCTCTCTTCAGTGAACTGAACTGCAAATAAATGACCCAGAAAGCAGCAGGAAACGAGGACATATCACCAATGGGCTTTTATAAATATTATTTGTTAGAAGACGTAACTCTCATGACAATATATGACCCATGACTAATTTCAGGGGGTCAAGGTGATCTTTGCCCTCCTCTGTGTAGAGTATTATTTTTCTCTAGAGAAGTTCAGAGGTTAATGAATAAAGTGCCAGCAAAGAAGAAATGAGACTAAGCAAGAAAATGCTCGTTCTTGGTCTCTGCTATAAATAATGCTCTCATTAAAATTCTGCCTTGGAAGAAAGGCAAGTCCATTAGTCTAGGAGCTAATTTTTACTGGCTCCTTAGATGTATGCATATTAAAAATTCAGCTTTTATAATTGCCAGCCATCAACCACCTAGTCAGTGCTGTTCTTGGAGTTTTTAATTATTTACTTCATTTGCATAGACACTCCAATTTATGATCAACCATTTAGTTATCAAGGGACAGTTTTAGTAATTCCTCTTTTACGTTTTTATTTATTCCTTCTGTATCCCCAGCAGGAGGGCTGAGGGGACCTTGCCTGGGGTGTGTGCAGTGGGATGGGCTCCCCCCTGCACCCACAGCCTGCTCTCATCTTCATGGCCACGTGGAACCTGCTGAACACCTGCATCCACCTCAGAGAGACACAGCAGGGTGCAAGGACAGCCTCCTTCCCCCTGCCTTCACCTCCTCTTCCTCAGCTCTTGCTGAAGGCCCTCGCCTTGTTCCTTGGCCTCAGAGGAGGAGGGAGGAGCTCCCACCTGGGAATGTGCTGCCTCTTTGCTGCAAGTGCTGTAGCCCTTTGCCCCAAAGATGGTCCCCTTCGGATTTTCAGTCTGGGTCTGTGTTCTTCTGCTGTTTGAAGATAAAACTGCTGTGCAACCTCCTCCAGCCCTGCCTTCCTTGGTCCTGCCAGGTCCCAGCCTCTGCTGTTCATACTTCTCAGCAGACAGGACATGTTTCTCCTCAAAATGCTGCCTGCCCAATTCCTTGGACACACAAAGACAAGGAAAAACCTGGAAAGGCTGAGGCTTTGAATAGAATGAGTTCTGCAGTCGCATGGGAGCCTGCCTGTGCCACTGCTCCCCCAGGCAGCCAGGCTGCATTCCTGCTACCCAGGCACTCTTCCTCTGGACATGATCCCCCCAGGGCACCACCAGCCCAGAGCCAGCAACTGATCTTGAAAAGGCCCCCAGTTTTTTGTTCGTCCTTAAAAACAACTAAATTATCAAACGTGAGACAGTGTTGTCTCTCTTTGGTGTTCAACAGCAGGCTCCAGCAACAATGGGAATGATTGATTTGTAATCCCTGGTATCATTGTGTCCTCCCTGGGCACCATCTCTGACGGCTTTTTGCAGACAGGATACCAGACAGCAAACGCAGAGGGAGCAGAGCAGCCTTGCCTGGCAGGAAGGGAATTGATTACCAATCCCTCTTTCTGCCAGGCAGAATTTCTTTGCTGCAATTCATACTTTTCAATGGGCTGTCTACAGACAGCCTCCAGAAGGCTTTGGGGGAAGCGAGGGCAATGACACCAGAGATTACAAATCAATCACTATTATAGAGCCTTTTATTCGGTAGAAGCTTCCAAGCAGAAAACAGATACCAAAAATATATAATACGTCCTGACTTTTTATTTGCTGTTTCCTTTCCTTTAGCTCTTTTATGTCCTGTTTTCCTCCTGACACCACTGCTTTCTTTTCTCTCACTGCTTTACCCTTCTATCTTCCTTACTACTTATTTTTCATTTACACTTGATTTTATCTTTCTATTATCTTTCTCACTCTTAACCTACACCATCCATAGTTACCTGATACAGAAGTAAAACACAATTTGTGTAATCTACACTGTCATCTTCCCTCTTGTTCACTCCCAGATCTCTCCTGTCAAAAGCAGGACAGTAACACTGACAGAGAATGGAGCAGGGTCTACCCAATTTGTATTTCCTATCACTTAGATGATTCTGTCTGTTTTTGGTTGTAGTGTTCTGTCAGGCTGGGTACAACAGGATCCATGGAGTATGGAAAAAAGTATCAGAGAGTCCAGCAAAAGATGATTGTAGTGCCTCAGCCACCACATGAAACATGCAGAGACAGCTCCCCATCCATCAGGGCACACCCACACTGCCAGGCACTCCTCACATGTGGGACTCTTCTCATCAGGGCATTAATTTTAGGAGGGACACTGTGGGTGCAGCCAGAAGGAATCAGAACATACTGATCTTCCAGAGCTCTCACACCAGAACAGTCCTGAACACCCAGCACACAGGTCTGATCTTACTCACATTTATGTTTTCTTCCATGTTTTAGTCCATGTCCTGTATTAATAAAAGTGTTGCCAACTATAACAAGTGAGGTAGGTGTTGACAACATAGGGGTTTTTTTTGGAGGAAATAAACCTTTTTGAACAATAAACCTGATCAAGCAACAGGTCAGTTTAAACAAATGAACTGACACAAATGTGGTGAAATACTTATCAGCAGTGTCAAAACCCACCTTCAGGCCCCTGCAGACTCCAAGGTCTGTGTTCTGCCCACCCCACAAGTCCTTTCTGGGGGCCAGCACTGAACCTTCTCAGCTGTCCCCCAGGGGATGAAGAAAATTTTCACTGGGATGCTGCCTAACTTATGAAAGAAGTTTGCAAGAAAAAGGTGTTTCCATAGAAATATTTGGATTAGTCAGGTTTTTATCATTAAATTCTCTTCCTTCCAATAACATTCAAACCACATTAAGAGTGGTTTTGTGTTTAGGTCTGTAATTATTTGGAAAATTATATACAACAATAATTGTGTTTACTCTATTGATTCAACTATTGGAAATCTTCGGATTTCCACAAAATATTTCTTTTTTCATTCCACTTTTGACAGTTGAATTTCGCTGAAAATAAATAGCAGGTGATAATTTAACACCCTCTTACTGCACGTTACTTATGAAGATTGCTCTAAATTGCTAAAGACAGAACCAATTTATCTAACCAAAGTTATTTAATGCAAGTATGGATTAGCTTTATATAATCAGATAGGCAGAAACTATGGAATTCTTTTTTCCTTTTCTTACCCAAGCTAAGGAAAAGAGGGCTGCTGTAGAACAAATCAAAACATTGACTTTTATAACAAAAAGAACGTGCCCTCCTTCAAAACTTCTGCTAATTTGGTGGTGCTCATAGAGCAATTTGGTGCTATTCAGAAAGTTTATATTATCATGCACCATTTGCAATCCATGTTACCTGCATCTAAAGAATTGATAATTTCCTCTAAGCTCAGGGAAAGAAGATTTATCAAAATGGAAAACAATATTTTTGTGATTTTTTGGTCTGTGAATGCTGGCAGAAAGCCATTATTTGCCTGAATCTGTAATTTTATGCCTCTATGTTCAGCAGATGTTTATCTAAATCATTTAAATCTGTCTTTTCTGTTTTAGACACATTTAGTATTAAGGAATGATCCCTGAGTAACAGCATACATTAAAAGTTAATTAAGAGGAAGTTAAAGGAGGAAGAATTACTTATTTCATACCCCAGCAGACACTTATTTCATTTTGCCAGGTTAAAAAAATCAGAAAACTTGAAATAAGGTGTGAAAATTGGCAATGCATATTTTTAAGGAAAAGCTTTATTATTCATTTCCTTACCTGCTAATTAAGAAATGCAATCCACTTGCTAATGTTGAGTGAGTAACTAATGTAAGTTGCTTCATTAATTTGTTTAATAACCAAACTTTTGAAGGTGGTGAGTCAAATAGGAGGCAGTTAGGGGCTGCCATCACAAACCCAACCTGTTCTTGAACATTACACTAGCAGACACAATTTACTGGCTTTTTAGTTATTATCAGTGTCAAATAATGTCTTTAGCAGTTTAGATTTAATACAGCTATTTACTCTTGACTACTAATTAATGTTTCTGAGAGAGCAAAATATTTCTAGAAAATGTGTGCAGCCCCACACTTGCAGATACACTTTTAACTTTCAGGTGTGTGTTCAAGCATTATTTAACTCTCCTTTATGGCAAGTCACACTCCACTGGAAACACAAGGGTGTAGATTCAAAGTGGGGTGTCCTCTGCCAGGCCTGACCAGCCAGTCCCCATGGGGACACATCCTCCCTCTCCCTGCCCAATCCCAAGTGCATCCAGCTGAACTCCACATCTGCTGCCGTGGGTGGAGGGGAGAATTGGACACCTCAGGCTCTGCTTTATTCAGAGAGGAACTGACAAAGGGCCAATTTTTAATAATGTGACTAAAAGGGAATGGAAAAGGGGAATACTCTGCAAAGTCACAGCAGATCTTGCAAACTCCATTTTCCAGATTTGGAAAGAAAAAGTCATAGAGGGACCCAAATTCACACACACAGAAAATCGCCCCTAAACCAAAATTATTCAAATATGCTACACATTTTTTTTCCCAGAAAAAAACTGCTTTACTTTTTTTCCCTCAAGCATCTTGCATTACCTATTTCCTATGAACCTGGCTTTTTTTTTAAACTCACATTTATACTTGTACAACTGTGATTGACACTTATTCACACTTTAACTGGGTCAAATAAACTACTTAGGCCCCATGTCTCTTCTTTCTAAAGGCCTGATTTTAACTCATCCCATCTGTGAGATGGTGGCACTGCAGGAGAACCACAGAGACAGGCTGGGGGGCGGGAAATGCCTGACAAGGCACATTCATGAGCTCTACCACATGGAGGTCTCTCCATTTCTTACTCAACAGAGAGTGCCATGGCCAGGACCAATGCAAACCATGTCACTGCCTGCAAATCTTCACTGGATGCAGAAGGAAAAGAAAAGAGAAGTGACAGAAGCCTGTAATCATCACAATTACAATGATAAACTTCAAACTCTATGGCAAGCAGAGTTGACACCAGCATCTGTGAAGGTGTTGCATGTTTCCCAAGGCACAGGCTCTGTGACAGGAGGACATGCCACCTGTCACACTGCTGAGTTCTGCCCCTTGCCTACCAGTTTTGTCCCAGTGCTTCCAATCCAAGTGTGATGTCTTATTTTTGAAAGAGTATTGCTTCTGTTTAAAACATTTTTTGAGGGAAAAGAAACAATCAGCTGAGTAAGGGACTGGCACATGAAATATTATCATTTGCAAAACACTGGCCTGAAACCCACTTGGAGGCAGAAAAGCTGGGCTTGAGCCACAAAAGAGGGAAAACAGGAATGCAATAATCACATATTTATTTTTTGAGAAAATGAGAAGCTAAATAAAATGTAAAACCAGTCTTTCCCGGTAAATCCTTTCTGTCCTGAAAACCATGCTGGGCAAAGCAAGAACAGCCAGTTCTCAGGGGATCATCTGGTGGTACCTTTTTGGCAGTGTCTCATTCCTCCTGTGCTGGTGCCAGGACATTTTGAGTCCTGAGACAATTAATTTTAGTAGTGCTGCAATAAACTATTGCCAGAAATCTGAACTGTAGAGACAACAATGCTGCTGCTGAAGCAGCTCTAGGTCTGAAATCACCTCATAATCAAGAGGGGCTCTGGGACTGCTCTCCTGAAAAGAACCTCACAGACCTCAACCTGCCAGGGAAACATGGCACAGCACACCCAAACACAACATTTGTGACGGGATTAGTGCACCCACGATTGGATTTGGCACGGGATAGTGTGTAGGACTGGGATTTATGGAAGGGATGAGGAATTGCATGCTGACTGCTTTGATAAATGTGCATCTTTGAGGTATGGGTAATTGTTCCAAGAAAATAAGGGATATAACATTAAACACAGGAGGAGAAAGCATGCAGGGGAAATTACAGGGCACTCAGAGGAGAAGTTTGCCTTCCGATGAAGAGTCTGGGCAAATGTTACCGTGCAAGAAAACCTGGCTGTTAACTGCAATGACACAGCAATTCACACCTCTGATTGCAATACTGTCCTGATGCCTCTTAACATAAAATGTCCTCAACCACTTCTCATGCTTATAAATGTGGAAGCTGAATTCAATTATAATCAAAGGGTTGCATTTTGGCCCTGGACCACAACACGTGAACAACACCTCCCCGTGTTGTTGCCTTGAGGGTACGAGAGCATAAAACTGTTTTAAATCCTGTCTGCCTGGCAGTTCCCTGTACATTAAATATGCACTACAAAAATTCCATCCTATGGGCAATGTTTGAGGTATGAATTACCATTGCAAACCTTCACTGCACGGGGCATTCCACTGAAAATCAATTTGGCAGCCTGCAGCTTTCCCTTCAAAACTAGGACCCTCAACTATTTTGCAGGTGACAACATTGACTACTTAAGCTTTCTTGAAGCAACAAGAAAATATTTTTCTGCAAGTATGATGCCAGGTTTCAAATTTCAGTTGTTGGAACACAGAGCTGGAGTCACCCCAAGGGTCTGCCTGCTTCTCAGGTCAAGCCATTCCCCAGCCAGTGTCTCCTTTGCTCTTATGGAAAGTACATGAGCAGGAAGTCGAAAACAGCCACCCCCTGAGGCTGTGGGGAACCACAACGGGATTTATGTACCCACAAGTGGCCAGAAGGGAGTAATCTATACTAAGAGACATGTCATTCACTACCAACAGTTTGATCCAGTATTTACCAAACCTATTTATTGAAAATACATTATTTACAACGCTATTGTTGGTGAAAGGAAATTGATCTGTAAGGTTTGGGGTTTGCTTGGTTTTCAGTAGATCATTTTGACAATGTGTAGCCACAGTCACCAAGGCATCGCACTTCTAAAACTTCAGTTTTTCTGGCTACATCTGGGAAGGGACAGAGGGATACATGGTTTGATATATAACAGCTCATGCTTGGCCTAGAGAGTCTGGTGTAACCTTAACCCACATCCTGTGCAGACAAGTGTGTCCAGAAGCTTTGCTTCAATCTGACAGAACTGCAGCTCTGCACACAAAAAACCATAAAAACAGCTCGTGGGGAAACCAGATAAAAGGAAAGATAAACTACCCACTCCCTTTCCTCAGTACTGTAGGTGTGCAGAGTGTGCAGGTGCAGAGACAGACATGCTGATCCACTAAGAGGACCTTTCATGAAAAGTAGATGTTTATAATCTGCTCCTCCTCAATTAATATGTGAGGAAAGCATTTAAGACTTTTAACTTAACAGACTTACAGATTTATCTGTTTCTCATACAGCTTGAAATGCACAGTAATGTTCCCCCCACTGCCTCATCAAGAGTAGGATTTGGTTCCAAGCAAATGTGTTGAAGCAGAATCCAACTGCAGCTATGTGACTATATTTACTATTAGTTCCCAAACTTTTTTAAATCTTTCAGTGTCACTTCTCACTCTTGCTCTGTCAAAGGCAAGTGTTAGGTGGCATTTTGAAATTTTTCTGGCAAAAAACTTTGTGCTCTCCTCCCTTCAACCTTTCACACCTATAAACATCCATGGACCAACCAGACTGGTCTCTAAAAATTTACCCTTATTTCTCATGGCTGTGAAAAATATGACAATAAAATAATAAATAAAACTAATAGAGTGGTACAAAGCATTTTTTATGATGTCAAACAATAAGATAATAGTTTCACTGAAGTTTCTTGCTCTTTGGCTGAAGTTTCTGGCTTCTGCCTTGGGTTCTCAGCTGTCCAGAGTGGAAGCATGTTACAGTTATGTGCCCTCTAATGCACTTGACACTCACAGGCCTGGTTTGGGAAGAGACCAGGTGATATGATATCAACTAAGTAAATGTAGCTATTATTTTAAATTAATTTAGGTATTGTGTGGTCAGTGGTCATCTGGTAGAAACATTATTACACACATATACACACCAAATTGCTTTCTTGCTAATGACTCATTTGTTTTATTCTTGCCTCTTTCAAAAAAGCGATTAAGTTGAAAATGACCTTCTGAAGATTGTACTTGTGGACCAATCTTTTCATTTTTAATTACTTACTTTGGTTTAATTGTTACATTAGGAACTATTAAGAAAGCAGCCAGCTTCATAATCAATAATTTAATTAGAGTTTTAGGACCAAGAAGTCAATGCAAATGTTATTCTGCAGCCAGGCCTTTCCCAAAGCCTTCGAAAGAACTTTACTCCCATTTTGTTTCAAAGTGACATTGGCAACATAAAAATTAAGCTCATACTTGCTGCCATATATCATGCCCACACATTATAGATGTGCACAGGCAGCTGGTAAGAAGTTCAGACTCAGGTCAATCTATTGGCTGCCCAGACAAGAACACAGCCTGCTTCTCTCACTTCATTTCTAAATAATCAGTGACACGGCCAAACGCCGCCACACCGTGCGCTCCGATGCCAGGAGCCTCCCTGAGTGTTTACTGGAACCTGTAGCCAGACTTCTCCCCTGGCTACAATTTCAAATATTTTAAATTTATCTATTTATAGCTCTCTAATTACTACTAATACTCTGAGATAACCAGCAGCAAGTGAAAACCAAACCACTCTAATTTTCCGACGGATGAAATCTGCTTCAATCAGTGGTGAATTAATCCCCTCCTTCCCTCCACCGCTGCCTCTCTGCCTGCCCTTGTACATTTGCAGCCCGTCAGCATCAGTGATACATCACAGGGAGCTGTCAGGGGAGTGGGAATTGCAGGGCCTGCTGCCTAGAATACGGATGTCCCTCATTTGTAATTATAGGCATGTGTTCCACAGGGCTCCATCACTGCACAGTGCCTTGCCTGGGAGCGGCCCTGCGGCTGAGTGCTACAAACACCTCCCCATCACCCATCCTGAGCTCGGGGAATGGCAGGTAAACAGCACAGGGACGAAAGGGAGCCTGAAGCCAGAACAGAAGCTTTGGTGAAAGGCACTAACCCCTGCAGCAGGGTGGCTGCAGTGACCTGCTGGGAGGGAGGCAATCAGGAGTGCTGGGAGGTTTGGGAGCTTGGCAGCAAGTGGGGATTCAAAGACAGGTATGCCTACAGCGTGTTGGGAAAGATCACAGAGCTGCTCCAACCCTGGGAAAGGCAATGATATGAGAAAGGAGCCAAGACTTGCTCACAAGGAAGTTAAAACAAGGCTGGGCAGCACTGCAAGAAGCTTGGCCTGAAGGGTGCAAACTACTGGCTCTGAGGAGGAAACTCAGGCAGAACCCCAGGGAAAACCAGAACAGGAAGGAAAGCATCAGGCTACAGAGGACTTGTTGCTTTCTTCTCTAGTAGCAGCTTAAATACCTGTGAACATCATGAGGAAAAGAAATTACTTTAATCTAACTAACCAACTAACTGCATCACTGCCAAGATAAAGGCACTTATACATTTCACGTGAATTAGGAATCATCTGGATATTCAGGTTTAACACACAGAACTGTCTTGTCTTCTCCTTGAAATGAAGAATGTAGCTTTTCTACATTGTGGAGACAAGGCAGAGGAAGGCAACTCTTAATCAGGGGCTGAATTCCCACTGCCAACAGGACTTTGACATCCAGAGGACAGGCCAGAGCATGTCAATGAGTATTTTTAGAGGCACTGATTCCCCTGAAGCTTTAGAAACATAGACTCATGAAATTATTTATGTTGGAAAAGACCTTTAAGATCATCACAAGTCCAACTATTAGGCTTTACAGAACAACTTGTTTGAGCTAAAAGGTTTATTCTAATTCAAGCCTAGTTTAATGGGGAAAAAATCCTCATGTGAGATCAACTGATTATACAGTTTGTTAAACTATGGATTTAGTGGTTTGATTTGGGAACAAAGTCAGGAAGACAGGACAAAGGAGGAATAAATAAGTCAGCAATGTCAGGTCAAAGGAAAGACATAAGTCTGGGGGGCTCTCTGAGGCAGCAGCCACACACAGTTTGAAGGGCAGTGGTTTTCCTGCCTCACAGGAAGAAAAAAAACCCCACAGCAAAACAAGAACATAGAATATTTTCTTGCTTGCATCTGGTCAGCTGATCCAATTGTTCATTATCTGAAATATTTTATGTCAAACTGCCTTTTTCATGGAAGCTTTGGAGGAAAGTCAGAATGTAGCATTTTTTTAAATGACACTGACCATATGAAACTTTTTACTCAATTATTTTTCAACATCAGAAAGAAAGCAAGATGTTTTTTCTCAGCCATACTTCTGTTTTGAAAAAATTGGCACTAAGTCTGTAGGAAAGCATCCCAAACAGATTTAACATAAACCTCATCAAGTTTTACTTTTGTCTCTCATGATATTACTTCTGGGATAAAACATAATCTGTATTCATGACTATTTGTTCTTGGCTTCATATTTTGCCATGACTCAAATTCCTTTTCATGTTAAGACAGGGAGTTTTAAAATATGAACCCATTATTTACAAATATGTAGAACAGAATCAAGAATACAGAATTTGTTACACTTCATGCCAGGAACTGAATTTATCCTTGCGTGTCCCTTATTTAAAGCAAAATAATTCCATTACACTAAGAGATTTGGAGTTTGCATGGAAGAGCTCTTTGTCTCCAACACTGACAACTTCAATCTTTGACCTACTTTTGAAGAGGATTGATTTGGACCATAAACTGCCTGTCAAAGATTTTCTAAATGACCCATCCTGTCTATCCACTCTGCTCTTGAATTCATTCCTCAGGAGTTCAAAAGGGTTCAAATAAAACTGACAAATCCAATACTCTGAGGATATTCTGACTGATAATTTTGTGTCTAAGGTGTTTACTTGGGGATAAATCAACTGGGCTAGGCCAAAAAATGTAAGTACAACCAGATTGCTTTTCAAAATGACTCCCTTTGGCTGTTCAGACCTTGTCTCATACACCTGATCCTTAAATACTCTGACATTTTTCCTGAATCTGCCTCATGAATGCTCACTCCAAAGGAACACAGGCACAGAAACTCCACCATGGATAGACAGCATCCCTACAAGGATCTGAGTGTTCCCATACATGCTTTAAATCTACGAAAAAAAAGTTCTGCCAAAATCCATGTTGAAAAACTAGTAGTGTAAAAGATAATTTATATTTCACTGTTAGAAACAAAGCTAGAATGGGATATTTCAAGGAGTTACTAATTTAAAAATCAGTAAATAGTGACAAAATCAACACTAAAAAAATAAGGTGCCTAAAAGATAATTTCATTAGAAGAAGACTTTAAAAATAAAAAGGTTATCTATGGAAATTACTGGTTTAGAACAATTCCACTGAAGTTAAGCAAGAGTTACCTTAACTTTCAGGCACTACCCATTTGCAACAGCAACCACAGAGCAGGGCTGTCCCACGCCAGAGACAGCACACAGCAGGAGAAGATGGGTTGCACTGGGAGGGAAAAAATTGCAAGACTGCAGCTTAGATCAGCATTGCTGTAATTATTCTGCATCCATATGAAACATAGAGGCAGCCAAGTCCTCGGCATCAAAATGCTGCAGCACAGCCGGGATCCTCAGCTGACAGCTCAGAAACTGCCTGCACACGTGTCTATTCATCCTCTGGTAGGGCACAGTGTGAGAGCCCTTGCAAATAGCCACTGTCCTTAAATGATCTCCAGGCCTTTCACAAACCGCAGAAGTGCAAATGACACCGCCCCAAATTCCCGGGGATTGGCTGTGCTGTGTCTGTGCACAGACGGATTGCTCCAGGATCTGTCAGTCTGGTGGGGAGATTATGAAGAGCAAAGACAGAAAAGACCCGGGCAATACGTCACTTGTAACACTCAGTAGAACAGGGGTGGGGTTGCTGTGGGACAGGGGGAGCCTGGCAGTGCACCCACTCCTACCACACGGGGCATCCCTTAGGGAATTCCTTCTGCTGTTGCCCAGAGACCTAACTGTATGGAAACTCTATCAACCCTTGCCTAATATTCAAGAGCCATTAGCAAAAAATTGATAAACACATTTTTGAGTAAAGAAGCCTCAATTTATTAGGAAATAATGCTTTAAAAAGGGCTGTATGTAAGGACTTTCTTAATCCAATGCCACGTTTGAAGACAAAACTCTGCCCTGAAGAAGCATCCAGCTGACTTTCCCTCTCTTCACTGACTGCTCTTCCTAATGTCTTTCTCTGAGTGTAATGTAGCCCTGAAGGTCCAGCCTGCCCTGCTGTATGAGGTGTGGCTGCAGCACCCTCACCAACCATTTCCAGGGGCTAAGAGAGAACCAGATTCCACACTGCCCTGCAGGAGCCTGAAAGGAGGCTCTGCCTGGATTCCCACTCCCCTCCCTTGCTTTGGGCAGGGGGAAGCTTTGCAGCAGCCTTTGAGGAGTCTGATGGCCACAGCCAGGTTCTGGCTCAATGACAGTGAGTTATTACTGGGATTAATTTGCTGCTCTTCTGGCAGGATTTGGGACAATTTTGTTTTTTCCTTTTCCCTCTTAGATTGGTGCCCCTGCATTATTCATCAAGGACCACACTACCTTGGAACTTCTAACTTTTGATTTGGCTGCTCAGCCCACAAATTCCTGTGAAGGACAAAATCAGATGCACAGAGCCAGAACTTGCATCTGGTCACAGTTCTGCTGCACTGTCTTACCCTATTCAAGTCATCTCTGACACAAATAGTAAAATTTTGGCATCCTTGATGCCTTCCTGTCTGAATGTCACTGGTGGGAATGGGATCCTTTCATTTGTGTTACACAGGAATCTTCTGCAGAAGGAATGCATTAAAAATAGGACTCTTCTTAAATCACTGGGCTACACTGTATAAAGTCAGAAATATGTCCTGAATAATTAAACAATAAACTTGAATATCAGAGATCAAAGTGGACAAGAATTATCCAACAATATCTCAAATGCCTAATATTTCACAAAATCAATGGAAAAAGAGCATTGCATGCCTAACTTTTACAGAGCTCTGTGTGTGCTGAACTTTGTTCACAAGAACAGTGTCACTGATGTGAATGGGATTGTGTGGTTAAGCACACATAGAACTCTTCCCAAATCCTTGTCAGACTCATTCATTAGGGCATTACTACTGAATCCTGCCTTTTAAATGACAATCTCTCCACAACATTTTCAAAAATGAAATATCCAGTTATAGAACCTGACATTTCAAAATTCAGAAAGCAGATGAGATAGTTACTAAATCAATAAGTTTCAAACATGTAGAACGAAAAATGTGAGTACTTTTTTTCTCCCCTCTATTTAATGATTTAAATGTATAAATATTTGCTGTTTTATCTGCCTGAGAAAGAGCAAAGATGCAGCTTGGCTCAAATGCTATCCAGACCAATCTGACCAGCCCCAGGAAGTCCCTGCCCAGACTGTGGGAGATGCAGATGAGTGGCAGGCTGCTTATCAAGAGCAGAATTAACCGGGGTAGGTGAACCTGTGCTCTGGGGGTCACACGCTCCTTTGCACCTCTCACATTTATCATTGGACACACTTTGCAATTCATGAGCAGAGATGCTTATTCAGATGTGTCAGGAAGAAAACATTCTGGTGGAAAGCCAGAATATGCTTGTCTTTCTATGAAACTGGCAGGAAGAGGAATAAATTCTGCAGCTTATCTTGGCACAGGAGCCATCAGTTTCACTGGCAAGAAATTCATACCAGTGAATTGCAGCCTCGGTCTCACACATCTGATCTACTGCATGTCTGGCACAGCATGAGGATGGTTCTTATCCAAATCCAACACCAAATCTGTAATTCTCCCAGAATGTTTGGAAAGAGCCATAATCACCCAAGTACTATTCATCTTTCTGTGTGTTCATTTCCCTATAGGCGACATATATCTCAGGTTTAAAATTACAGTCAGTGTGCTATAGATATTTTTAAGCACTAGATCTTACTTTGTGTTAGCCAGAAAAAAAAAAAAAGGAAAAAAAAAAGAGGAAAAAGTAACTCCCTGCATTTCCAAAGTCTGCAGGATGCATTATAGCTTCAGTTTAGTAATTACAGAGATTTATGTTCCATTCTGCCCCAAATCCAGAGCTCATTGTCCATTCAACTTACACTGCTCTGACTTCCAGTTCTCTGTATCCATTATCTTTAATAATAAAGAGCTGACTAAACTTAATGATTGAAGAGCAAGATGTGATTAGTAATAGGAATCTAATTTATGAGAAAACAAACCAGAGTATGGTTTTCATGTTTCATTAAAATTATCTTAAATGTACTCCTTAATGTTAATTGATCTCACAGAGGTGAGAAAATATTCTGTCCTGAATTAATGGGAGAAAATAATTCATCTTTTTTCTGGAGGGAACATTTAATATCATTCAGCATTTAGAGGGAGATGGCATCTTCACAGTGATTTCAACACTTCAAGTGATGTTTCAGTGTGGGCACATATCAAATCTGCAAGACTTCCCACTGAACAGGGAGAAAAATCAACAGAATAAACACACAACAAAATGCCACATACAATGTTTTCTTATCACAAAAGGTCCTTCCTATCTTAGCAAAAGTACCCAAAGCTGAAAAACAATGCTGGTGAGCAAATATAGAGCTGTTTTTTTGCTGGAGTTTATCAAAGGAGAACTCTTTGATGACTTTGTTAATTTGCTGTGAGCAGGAGATTACTGAGACATTTGCAACATAAAGTTCCTTGCAGAATTTATTGAAAACAAAACAAAGCAGAAATGTATTTTTCTACTAAGTATTTTGCCTTTGTTTGTATTCCAATATTTTTTTCCTCTTTTTGAATTATTCATGTTTGGATATCAAATATTCTTACAAACCAATGCACTTAAGAATAATGAGTCTTGACTAGCTTCATTTTAACTCATTGTGATTTATGCCCAGGATTATTATTATTATTAAATGACCTTCTATTCAGCCTGTTTCTATAATCCACAAATAGAAATTGCCAAATGAGCATCTCAAGTATTCCACTGTCATTTTCATGGCAGTTTTTCTTATCCTATGTTTGTATAGATCTGATGAAAACATCTATTAATACACAGCAATACACAGTAGGGTCTTTGCCTACTTCCTCTCAAATCCCTTCCATGAATACAACCTTCTCTGTTCTGGGATGGAATCTTTACATAGTTTGAGAAATACACAGTGACCATAATACCAACTGAAGGAACAATTTATGCATTTCAGAACTTGCTCCATGAGAAATACCACAACTGCAGCAATAATTATTACATTTTGTGATGAAATGGAAAAAAACTTCCTCTTGCCTTTTTCTCATATTCTACTTGAAAAGGATTTGCATATTTGCTTTGCAAAGCAGCAAAATACACTCTGCAATGTATTCAATCCATTTATACCTATACCAAAGAAGGAAGGTAGAGAAGAATAAAGGAAGACATGCAGAGTTTCTGTCACTACCACAGGGATATATTATGAAAAAAATAATACATATTCCATGAGGAATCAGCAGAGTTCTGGGGACCGGGAAGGCAGATCCCTTTGAGAGGAAGAATAAATATGTTAGACTTCCATACAATTTGTGTTTCTCCCGTGGCATTTCCCCCCTCCATTTCCTTTGTATCTGACTTAAAGCACATGACAGGACTTTTGTAAGCAAGCTGACAAAAGAAACTGTGAGAAGCCCAACAAAAATGACCCTGAGCTTCTCTTTACTGAACTGCTACAGCACAGTGTGCACACCCAGACCATCAGCTGCTAAACCACCCCCACCTAACCCAGCCTACCTGTTTGTTCACTGCACTGGGCTGACTCCATCATTTCAGGTGGCAAGGAGGTGCAACACGGTGACTTTTTTGGTCAGAAGATAATAGTAAACATTCTATTGTTACTTTCTATTTTGATTTTCCCCTGGCTTTCATTTTTCTGACACCATACAGTCACCACTTTGCCTGAATTCAGGAGAGTCCAAGGAAAAGCCTTGCTTACCGTCCTGGAATCCCAGAGAGATAAAGTCTTGTCAGCAGAGCTCGTGAGAACAGTGCTGGAGAAGGGGAGAAACTCAACGCTGTTGACAGAATCTTTGTGGCCACGCATTGTGTACCTGCATCTCTCACTGCACAAGAAAAGAACAAAAACACAGCACTTGTCATTCAGGATTATAAGAACATGATACAAATTTAGGTAAATGAGTAACACATTTCATGTACCTTCCCCAGCTACTCTCCCCAAAATAATGAACATTGACAGCTATTCATCACCCAAGCACTACACCACAGAGGCAACAATAAAGCCCAATCAGTTGGTGTTTGCTTCCCAGTAAAGAAGGCTATAGTAAAAGGTAAAAAGAAATGGAAAAGCAGGTTTTAAAAGACTGAATCCTAAGGAGCCACAATGAAAGCACCACTTGATGCTTCCTGAGCGCATCCTCAAAAATCTTGATTATGTAGAATTTAAAGGGAACATGGATAAAAAGGTAGGATAGGGACAGTACCATTTCTTTTTCAAAGATCCATATTCCTTCTTGCTTACAAAGGGTCTGAGAAGTCTGTTGGACCAATATGCACCTTGAAGAAAGCCAGAGAGTGCTGGAAGCCCTATTTTCCTCTCAAGGTCTGCAGAAAGGCACGTAGAAACTGAAGTGATGCCTGGGAGTTCCTCACTGAGTGTAAAGTCTTGTCTCTGTGGGCACCAAAGAGCCCTTTTCACTGAACAAGAGGTCTCTTACCATGGATCAACCACACCAATAGCCCTGTTTGAACTCTATGTTCTCAAAGCAGATGTGAGGGCACACAGGAGTACCCCAAGAATAGAGGTATTTATCAGGAACTGACAACAGCTCAGACGGAATTAGTCTGTGACATGATTCTGAAAGTTCTTTCAAGCTGAAGACACCCAACTACTGCACCTTCTCCCAGCCCATCAGCTATGAACTAACACCCGAGAGCTTTTTTGTTTGCTTTCTTACCCTTTTTGTTTTATTTTGTTTTCTTTTAATGAGTTAATTTCTGAGACAATACTATTGATCCTTCTCAGTTGAGGGTATGAACCTGATACAGATGGAACAAAAGATGGGAAGCTCTTCGCATTGTAAGGAACAGAGACACAGCCACAATGACACTGCTGCAGAGAATCAGTCCCCTCACAAAAACAGCCTGAAGTTGGCTACAAAGCTGTGATCTTGGGAAAGCTTTTAGGGGTTTGCTTTGTTTTCTGTGTATGTCACTTTTAAACTGGAGTCCAGGGTAAGAGAAGGAAGAGCCAAGGATGCCTTCCCAGAACAAGACAGAAGGTAACAAACAAAGCTGGGCTTAGTTAAACTGAACAGAACAGCCAAGACTTAACTCCTACAGAAGCGTGTCAAGAGGGAAAACAATTAAAATAAACCAGTATTAATCACTCATTATGGCTGTGTACAAGAGTTGCCCACGCTGATACAGATTTTTTAGAGATATGTAAAAACAAATGTGCAGTGTTTTTATCGTTATATCCTGTGAAAACATACAGGCAGGTGAACCTACTATGGAAAAATAATCAAAATGAAGTCAGTAGCAGTTCTATCGTCTTTGTTCAGCTGAGTCAAAAATAGTATGAAAAAAAATTAAAGCCAACAACCCATCGTAAATTATTGCAGCTTTCAGTGAGAGCTCAAAATTTTATTCCCTGTTCATGTGGTTCTGACAGTAGAAACACACCTCCCCTGAGCTGGCTGCTTAATATATCATTGGGGCTTGCAAATTAGATTACTGGGTGGCTCTTAACAGAGAAATTTCTTACAAAATTTATTAAGGAAGCTGTCAGAAGGGGGGAGTTAAGGATGGGATTTTTTTCCCTGCCCGTATGTCACCACAAGGCTCTCAGAGCTCTTGCAGGTTCTGTATCAGCACAGAAGATGAGTTCCTGCAGATCAGGTGCAGGCCAGGAGAGCTGGATGGACAAGGTTTGGATGGACACCACCCTGATCACTGGTCTAACATGGTGACTTCTCAGACCTATTGTAGTGCCTTTCCATTTGCCAGACTGGAATGAGCAGCTCACTTTTACTGAGCTGAACACCAAGTCTGTCCCCACGGAAGGGAGGCCAGGAGGGAGATAAGTAGCTTCTGAGTAAAAATATTATCCAGGAAATAGATTTCAAAGAAGTATTAGATTCCACTGGTATCATTCACAGAATCTATGTTTTTCTATTATGGACAATACATTATACTATCCAGAGTTATCTGTTGTACAGCCTACATGTGTTATTTTATCACAAGGACTCATTTTAAACTAGTCATAAAGCATTGTGGCTGTTAGTGCTTGGTGCACAAGATATCTGATATTCATGATCACTTGATATATGACAATAAAGTAACTTCAATAAAGTACTTTTTTTTGTTTCCCAGTCTCATGGCAATGTTTTACACTTTTATTTGTGTACAGGTATGCCATTTTTTAAAGGGGCCCAATGATTTCCTGCTTGCCTGTAACTCTATAAAGACTTTGAGTTGCTGAACAGTTTCTGGCAAAGAAAATCCTGTTGTGTACTTACACATACTGGTTTTGAAAACACAGACAACTTTACATAGCACAGTGTGACATTGTCGCACTGGAAGAAGAGGGAATATTTTCCAGTAATAAAAGGATATATGTATGTCCTCTTCAAAGGCTGGGGGGAGAACAGCATCTTTAGCCTGCCTGGGACAGCTTGGGCTGAAAGAGGAGCACAGAAAAAGGCAGGAGGGTACAGCAAAACTGAATATTTGGTTTGTGAGGCACTGAGGTAAGATATGGACCATCCCAGGCTGCCAGGCTGCAAGAACAGGCTTGTGAGAGATTAATTAGGTGCCAAAGCAGGAAGGCCCATTCAGAATCCCTTAGCAAGGTGAAAATGGACTAAAGTGATGGAGCATGACAGCAGCAGAGGGGAAGGAAATGATTTGCACTTTTCCATCAAGAACATAAACACCCAGAGCTGATGCAGCTGTCTGCCTCTCTCCTTGCCACTTCCATATCCCTGCAGCCCGACGAGCGAGCTCTGGCTCTCGAGATTTAATTTACCACTCTGGTAACTGACTGACTGAATATTTCTAAAAGCCTTCCTCCAACTGCTGCATAAAATAAACTCATCTTTCCTTCCAGCTGAGATATAATTTCAGCAAGACTATTCTGTATACCAGCTATCTTCTGGTCGGGAAGGGCAACATTTTATTTAGATGTTCTTTTTTCCACAAAAAAGAAGTTGATACAAAGGATAGAGCATTGCCCTGTTTTTCATGGGAGGTCATGTTTCTATCCAATGGTTCAAGTTTATCTACTTTAGAATAAATCTGCAGCAACATTCACTATCTGAGGGTTTTTTCCCCCCACTGGGAACACACAGCCTCATGGATATAAACCTCACCACCACTGAACACTCCAGTTCAGAAGACAGAGGGGATCATCTATGAACAGCAGCTCAGGCACTGGCAGTACTCCTGTTCCCTACATCCAGTGACAGAGAGAGGGGACCTGAATAAATGATGCCACAGTAGAAACACTGTTCAGGAGTTCACTATTTTGCAGATTGTGTTCTGAACCTCACCCCAGATACCAAGTCCAACCTTCATCCTTTATCTGTGTTATTACTCCTTTTTCAACATGAAACAACAGTTAACACCACATTTTCTTGGCTCATGACTAATGATTCTCCATGTTCTCTTTTCCTCTACAAAGTCAATTCCCTTCCTCTAAATCCAGGTAAGGTAATGTTATCCATCAATAAATCAGCCTTCATTCTACCTCTCCAGGTTTTAATTTTTCTTGAGTTTCAAATCAGGATGGATACTTATAAAGGAGCACACCTATTCCATGAATGTTGGCATTTCAATTAATTATACCATTATTGATATTACCAGCTCAACAGTGATGGGAAAATTTAACTTGCTCAGTTTTTAGAGACTTCTCTTTTGAAAATCACAGTCCAGGAAGGTTCATTCAAATTCCAAAGAGCTTTCAGCAAAACTGCATTGGAAACAGCAAATATGAAACATTTCCACTTACATAACACTCTGCTGAATATTACCAGGCTGCTGTCTCTACTCTAATGTACAACAGCAGCCAGAAAAAACGCACCAGTTTCATATTCCATCAACTGCACAGTAATTGAAAAGAAAATACAGATAGCGGGTGGATTCCTCTTCCCCTGCATACTCTCCTGGCTGCACAGACAGAGTGAAAACTCAGGAAGGACATCAAGCTGGCACACCCTGATGGGAACATTCCACAAGTGCCTGGTACATATTCATTGCTCAAGGGCACACAGGGCCCAGTACTCATTTCCTGAGCCACAAACCAGATGACATGTGGCCAATTCTTTCTGCTATTTAAAAGTGTTTTAAAGAAACACCCAACAACCAACACACACGTCCTGGCAATCTTATGGAATCAGGACCAGCTCTGCCACCTTTCCTGAATTTTTCATTTTTTACATTTTTTTAAAAGTATGTGGTTTCTATGTGCAGCTTTGCTGGAAAAATTGGTGGTGGGGGGGGTGGGGTTGGTGGAAGGGGATGCCATTTCAGTGATTAGTTAGGTAGTCATAATTACTTATTTTATTGCTATGCCATGTTAAATCTCAGTTTAAGCATGGTAATTAAAAACACCTCTACAGCCAATCTAAATTAATGAGATTTTAAGTATGTTGTTTGGAGTTAGTGCCTCTACCAACCATCTTTTTACATGACTTCCAGAAGAATTCATTAAATGCACAGGCACTCCCAAACTCTACTATCTTTCCCAACAACTGTTCTCTCAAATCATCCCACAGAACAAACACTAAACTAAACTCTCTCTCGTGTCTGTTGAATAACATTCTCCTATGTGAGCTGCAATTGCCAGCAGGTAAAATGTCAAGGTACCTCACACCGGAAAATCACCTGCAATGAATGTGGACACATCTCTGAGGAAGATTTGTAAGGACACGCCACAACCTGTTTCCAACCCTGTTATTGTGATATAATTGTAACAGTTAAAAGGAGAATATTTTTAACAAACCCAAATCCAATCACTTTCCCATTATATGGCTTTATCTCCAAAATGTGTGTAAATTAGGTATAGAACTTTCCCAGCCAAGATCAATGGCCAAGTATTGCAAATGGGCTGGCTTAAGACATTAAAATGCCAGTTTGGTTTATGCTGTTATAAATGCATCCTATCATGTCTTTACATTTTATGACCTCTATTTTATATCTAGGTAGCTTCACATATGACACATCCAATTATTCATGTCAAGAATGTAAAACTACCAGTATTTCAGTAAAAAGTGCCTACCATCATTTATGACAGTGATTTTTTTCTTCTTTACCCATTATTTCAATAAATGTAACACATTTTCTAAGACATTGACATGTGAGGACACTTCCTCTACAAAGTACATTTGTCTCTGAAAAGATACATGACAGTCTGATTCTGTCAATATGAAACACTTTGTTCAACTATTACTTATCTTCAATAAAATGGAGCTCTCTTCAAATTGTGAGCATTTGTTCATGCTCTCTTTCAAACCAGTGCTGGAAAATGTTCCACTTGGAAAATGCAGTGCTGAAGGAGATGTTACTACTACTTCTGTGACCTTGTAAACGTTTCTTCTCCCGTATTTAGAAATGTTTAGAAAGAAAATAAATATTTAATTCTTCTCTGTGTTAGGTATCTTCACACTCAGCACTGCTGAAACATTTTAATCTCTGCAGTCTGGGTGCTCTGCAAAACAAGGAGCAAGCCCCCAATTTAAGAGAAGCTGTAGGTCAGGGCTCCTCTAGCAAGGGTCAGTTTGCAGTTACTCTTAAGTTATTCAATCAGGTGAAATCATTTTATACTGTTGTTTTCAGGCAGTTTTAATGGTCCCACTTTTTAAATTCACAGTGAACAGAAGCAGCTTTCAGTATTGAACCCTGAGAGGCTGCTTTGAGCTGGGCCATGGAGGGCTGGCTGGTCACACAGGCCTGGTGTGCAAGTCCCAACCCCACTGACAGCAACACAAGCTTTGCCACTGATGAGCAGGATTAGAGCCAGGTTTATCACCACAGGAGCCTGACAGCTCACACTTTTGGTCTGGTGCACAGTAAATTGAGCATGTAAAAGGCAACTCATCTCTGAAGTGGTACAGACTTAACTGGGAAGTTTAAGGGTGTAGTTCTTCCCCTTCCTCTGTCCCTTTACTTCCTCCTTCTGCCAAAAGCAAAGCAAAGGCTTCCCAAGTAGGAAGGCTTAGGCAAGGAGGAAAGAACCCCAAACATGATAGAAATGTTTTAGTAATATTTTCTAGGAATATAAACAAA